>JADDOH010010040.1:0-50638 GCA_016648135.1 Agrypnia vestita | reverse complement strand
GGCTGGTCTTTTCTATGACTTCCCCATTCTGGAGGGCCCGTATCTCTGGCCCAAAAGCGTCTGCCTGTGTGTATTTTATCCAGGTGCGCTCGGCCTCCGTTCTTTCGTCAATTGTAATATCAGGCTGTGTTCCACTGAGGTGACGACAATTATTCACAAAACGCCGCACCCAGGCGGTAGTGCGGAGCAATCGGGTCCATGACGAAAAACGTTCTATGTCTGGGAGCGCTTCCCCCGTGTTGGTTTGTCGTACTGCTAGTACAGTGGCCGGCCTTCTCTCCATTATACTTTCATCGGGCTGCGGCCGTGCCTTTTCCTTTGGCCAGTTTGCCTCACTTCGTTTGAGGAATTCAGGCCGACTGAACCACATGCCTTCCGCGGAGAGGTCCGGAGGTTCGCCATCTCTGGTCCCGATATCGGCAGGGTTTTTCTGTGTCGGCACCCATCTCCAAGCCTCAGCGTCTGGTAATTCGTCGATCTCGCCGAGTCTGTTTGCGACGAACGCCGAGTAGGACCGGGGGTCGGTCCGCAGCCAACATAAGACCGTTGTTGAGTCGGTCCAAAATACAGTACGTATTATATGGCAGCGGTGTTCTTTTCTGATGGTAGCTGCTAGTCGGGCGGCCAATAGTGCTGCCTGTAGTTCCATGCGTGGTATTGAGAGTGGCTTTAGTGGCGCGACTTTGCACTTCGCCGAGATGAAGGCTACGTTCATGCCGCCCTCTCCTGTCTCGGCGAAGTATGCCACCGCGCAACATGCCTTCTCGGACGCATCACCGAACACATGCAGTGTCACGTTGCTGCTTCGACGCGAGAGGCACTGGCGCGCTATTTGACACTCACTATTTCTTATGAGTACATTCCATGCGCGCCATTTCCCCATGTGCTCGGGATGTATTTTCTCATCCCACCCGACCTTTGAACGCCATATTTCTTGTAGAAGTATCTTCGACCGGATCAGTAAGCAGGCTAGGAAACCCACCGGGTCGAAAATACTCATCACGGCGCTCAGCAGCTGTCGTTTGGTCGGGTGGTCCGCCTCCGTCAGCTCCGGTAGGTTTACAAATTTGAAAACAAATTTATCGGAGGCGGGTTCCCACATAATCCCGAGCACTCTCTCGGTCGTTGTATCTTCTCCGATAATTCTTATCGGCTCTACGGCTCGCAGAGTTGGTTCGATGTGTTCCAATACCTCCAGACTATTGGAGGCCCAATTCACTAGATGCATATTTCCTCGACGCAATACCTCGGACACCTGTTTCATCATTGTGATTGCTTCTTCGGAAGTGTCCAAAGCGTCGAGGTAATCATCCATATAGAATGTATTTTGAACTGCTTTGGCTGCGGCTGGGAACTCGTTGGCGCTGGCATCTGCTATCCGGTTGCGGACATACTGGGCGCTGCTGGGTGAGCATGTTGCACCGAACATCATCGACGTCATTTGATATGTTGTCGGTTCTGGTTCGTTCGGTTGTCTCCACAAATATAGCTGCGCTGCTTGATCCGCCTCTCGGATTTTTATTCTAAGAAACATTTCTTTGACGTCTGCTGCCAGCGCCACTCGTCCTTCACGAAAACGGAATACACTTCCTAGTAGAGAACTTAGTAGGTCCGGCCCGGTGATCAGTGTGTCATTTAAGCTTACACCACGACATTTGCTCGCCGCATCAAACACAATACGAATTTTTCCGGGCTTATTGGCATTGAAGACAGCAAAGTGTGGTAGGTAATATTTCCCTTTCATGTTGGCTTCTTCAGCTGGTGACAGAGGGTGAGCATACCCTTTGTTCAGGTATTCGTCCATTTTTGCTCTGTATGCTTCTGCATAAGCCGCATCCTTTGCCATCTTTCTTTCAATGCCAGCCAGGCGGTTGGCGGCGCACTGGCGGTTGTCTGGCAGTTCTCTGCTATCCTTTTTCCACAGGAGGCCTGTCTCCCATTGACCGGTGGGTAGTTGTCGTGTGGTTGCTTCCATGATAGCGGTAGCTCGTGCATCCTTCTTATTGACACGGGCCGCGGCGGTTACCCCCAATGAGTCGACGGCGAAGTGTTCGCGCACTAATGCCTCCAGAGTATTGTCGACTACGGGAGAAACTGCACTAGAAACTGCTAATACTGTTGCGTAATCACTATGGTTTTGTTTTCCGACAATGCCATGTATGGCCCACCCCAGGGCCGTGTGGGATCTGATGCCGCCGCCTTGCAGTTCTTGTACCTTCCTTGTCACTATAAGGTGAGCGTGGTCTTGACCAATCAATAATTGTGGTCGCACTTCACTTATGTCGGCGTAATCTTCACACGGATGCGCGCGTTTATTGTTCACTACGTACTGTGAGGGGAGAGCGAGCTTGCGGACCGTACTCGCTCTCATCGGGTATTCGGCCCCGTCACCGCGCACGGTTACACTTATCAACTGGGACCGGTCGTCGGAAGAGCACATTCCACCAGCACCATGAATTCGTAGACTGCGGACCGGTCCCTTGGCCCCGACGGCAGTGGCCACCTCTTGCTCGATAAGGGTGACCGTCGATCCCTCATCGAGAAGCGCGTGCACTTTTATTTGCCTGCGGGGGCCACTCACCATCACTGGTATCACTTTGAGATAAACGCACTGCCTCCCTTGATAGTCACTGGTTTGTCCCACTGTTTCGTTTGTTGTTGGTGCGGGGGTTGTGGCTGCCGAGGTGTTCGTGGAACTGGCGTTTGGTGCTCTCCTTGATGGTCCCCCTTTTGGTCTCGGCTTCCCGAAACGTGGTTGGTTGTGCTGCCGGAGGTGGTGGTCCAGTTCGTGTAGTGTGTGGTGGTGGGGTTCTCTGCAACCGTGCGTCCCACATGGTTTGCTGCGACAATCGGGGGAGCGATGGCCCTTTTTCAAACAATTGTAGCAGATCTTTATTCTTCTTACTATGTTCCACCGATCTGCTACCGTCTTCCTTAAGTAGGCCTTGCATCCGGCCAAATGATGTGGTGCTATGTGACATGCAGGGCAGTTTTCATGTCGTTTTCCATCCCTCTGGGGATCCTTGTCCACCTGGCCTGTGGTGATCTGATGGACGTTACCAGTGCGGCGTGTGGTCGTCCTTTTGGTGCGACATCCAGCGTATGAGGCCATTGCCACCATGTCCGACAACCACTCGGATAGATCCTGGATGGTGATGTTGGTGGACCCGCCTTTCCTTGAAGACACCCACATCATCTTCGCACACATAGGTAGCTTGTTGACCATCTCGCTCAGTAGTTGCGGTGACGTCATATATTTGGCGTCGAAGCCTCTTACTGTTGCGACTACATTGCGGACGGCGATAGCATAGTCGATCACGGCATCATAGGGTAGGTCTTCAGTGATGCGGGGATGGCGCCGCACCTTCTCCAACATGGCATCGATGATGTCTTCAGTGTTCCCGAAACGTTCTTGCAATGTACGCATTATTTCGGGAATGTTGTATGGGTCCACCAGTAAAGGGGCGATGGCTTCACGCGCTCGTCCCTTTAGTGAAGTCTGAAGGCGTATCAGGTTTTCTGCAGCTGATAGTCCACATAGTGCAGTAGATTGTTCAAACTGAGCATGGAATGTGGGCCAGTCGAATGGGTCTCCACTGAAGTGTGGCAGTTCTTTTGCTCCGGACTGCCTTGCCAGCATTGCTGCTACTTGCGCCTCTCCACTGCCAGTCTGGGAGCGGGTGCCCTCTGTGTGTCGGTTCCTTCGTAAGGCTTCTTCGATCCATGAAGCCACTTCTTCTTGCGGGTTGGGATGATTGCGCACCCATTCTCTTGTGAATGCGCTTGCTTCTGGACAGCGGGGGTGCTGTCCCGACAGGTTTGATGAAGTAGGCCTGCCGTTTTCTATGGCTGCTTGGTGAGCAGAATGTCTGGTCATGGTGTTTGCCCCGAAAATTTTATCAGGGCCAGCATTGATGGCTGCACTTCTAGGTGACTGCCCCTTTTCAGGGCCACCGATGTTGATTGTACTTCCAGGTGACTGGCCCTTTTCAGGGCCACCGATGTTGACTGCACTTCGAAGTGACGACCCCTTTTCAGGGCCACCGATATTGACTGCACTTCGGAATGACGGGCCCTTTTCAGGGCCACCGACTATTTCCTCGTCGATTGGTGTCGCTGCTCCGGCAGCGATGTTCCCAGGTGGTGGCAGTTGTTGGGTGGTGCACACACGGATCAGGACTTCAGCGTGCTCTCGCTGTAGGTCCCGTGAGTGCTGCCGCTCTTGACGGAGCTCCGCCCTCAGTTGGCGGATGGTGTCCTCCGTCCTAGTAGAGTATCGGTCCACCTCGGAACGGGCCTGTTCCGAAGTAACTGACTCGTCGCGATGGTGTTCTTCTTCTTCTTCTGGAACGCGTCCCGATCTGGACCCAGATCGCGACATCCTCGAGTGGTGCACAGGATCCGGCTCGAAGGACCAGCTGTTCCGGACAGGAACACGCAAAAGATAGTTTGGTTCCACGTGCCCAAAACTCGAAGAAACGCACCGAAAGTTTCAGATGGCAAAGTCGTATAAAACCAATCTAGAAACGCCGGTGTAGTAGAGGTTGCCTTAAAAGGGCCAAAGAAGATCCAGAGAAAGTCCAAGTAGTCAGCAGGGTCGTTGTAGGTAGAGAGAAATGAAAGACTGGTAAAAGTGGTCCGATAGGCTCTTAAAGCACCTTCAGGTGTACTGAATTGCTCGCCGTTATGAAACTGTTTATATAGCCAAATTACAAAATCCCTTCCATAACTCCATCGTAAAACAATCAGCCAATCACAAAGCTTGCTTTGCCGATTTCAGCGCTCGCGCCATCTCTGAGTGAATTTTGGTACTAATCAGTCTGACGATTGGCTGCGGAGATCGGCAGAAAGCACTTTGCTCCGACATAAAAAATCGTAAAAATAGTTTCATCGTCTTTTTGAGACGTAAATCATGTTAATTTATACAAGACTAAACCTTGCTGATAATCTAACATAGTCTATGGGACCCGCAAGGTAGTATTAACAGAGTTATTACAAGTTATGTACCGAGTGCAATCGGCTAGTTACATTAAATTCAATAAAAAATAGTTCTTAAGTAGATACATGAATTTTTGTGTAATAATTATGAAGTATATTTTATAAGGCGTCTTTTGACTATAGTTTAATGAGTGAATAATTAATATTATGTTAGTTATAAACAATTTTATCAAACAAAATTCCTCCTACGTTTCTGATGTAATTTGTAGTCGTAAATATATACTTTTTGTATAGATATTTACTGGAAGAATACAATAAAGAAAGTTTTAGTTTAATTGGACTGCTGTAGCGGCCAATATTCGATTTTGACTGAAAGTCATCTTTTTCGGCACGGTATCGCTCGGCCGGTGGGGTCGATATTAGCGATTGCGCTTATGTTGAGCGTAAAAGGTCCATTTTAGGGCCACTATTTTTAATTCCCCATTTTATGTTTTCTATGCGTTTCTTGACTTTTCCTGTGTTTTTAATAAAAATTATTTTTTTGAAGAATTTTGTAAAGTTTAATTTATATTTTGTGTGTACGGTGCTCCACGCACTTTTTAGTAATGATGCTCCTCCGCCAGTCTACGTCCAGTCGGTCTTGTGCGACAAGACTCTGATTTTACGGGCTGGGTACCCGTAAATCAGATGCAAGCGATATGGGGAACGGTCAGTCTGCAGCCTGCCGCCCCACTTTAATCTTCGGAATACCAGCCGGGCGCACCCAATTGGCTGGTTCTCGGAAATGTATATACCAGTCTAAATTATCACGCCTCGTGAGCGGGTCAAATTCCAGAAATATTTGGAAAATATTTCGATTTCCATACTGACCATATGTCAGTCAAAAATGCCGCGAACGGCTGATTGCTTCGAAAAGCGCATCGTCTATCGCTTTGCAAGCGATTTACTCTCTTTATTAAAAAATAAAAGATGTGACAAAAATCCATAAATATTACATTGTATATGTCAATATTTAAATCTATAATAATAAACATTATTCATAGAGTCCAAAAAATAGTGTGTCACATAAAGTCTTTTATTTCATCTGTTTACATAAACATTCAAAACTGGCATTGTTTCGTGATGACGCCACCGTTCCACGGCGATCGTTTCGAACTTCTAATTCCTGTCCGAAACACTATGTATGATAGATATTCACCACATGATAATATATCACAAAAACTCTTACCAGAAGATTTTAACGACCGTAAAAACATAAGAAACATTTTCTATCAGGAGTTAAGTCGTGTTTCGGTTTCATACCGGGAAATTAATAATATAAATGTTACAATTAACCGAATTAATGAATATTTTTTCAATCCAGAAAAATATATGCGTTACCTTTGTGTTGAACCAAATTTGAGACGGGAGAAAGGGCTAAATTCTCAATGCGCTAGAACTTCTGATCGTTAATGGTCTAATTGATGGTCTTTCTCTTGGAGAGCGGTGGTCTATTGGCACTAGTTAATTACTGTTGTGGTACAATGAATAACTACCTACACGGCTGGGAGGACATTCTTGTCCGGCATACCAAAGATGTATCATTATTAATTCAGATGGTCACAGACACACGTAGTATAAGCATACTAATAAATATTTTAGTAGACTCAACTGATAATTCGGCCATATTCTAAATATAATAAGATTGATATCTCGGTATTGTATAACATTGTACAACATTGTAACTTTGTCATTTTTTAAGTATTTTTTATTAAATTTATACATATTTTCTATTGTTATAGATCATGCCAACTCTTGTACAGCTTGTCGACACGTTTCTTTTCCATTTTATTTCATAAGTACATTGCATATTTAGTTATAGGTATAATTTACGTAGGATAAAATATATATAAAAGATAATAATACTATATGAACATGACAAAACTTAAAAATAAACATAGTAATGAGACTTGGTAAACAATCAAAATGATAAAAAAACATGAAGATCATTATGACTCACTGAGATCAAGATAAATAAAATAAATCATGGAACAGCTCGTAATAAAAATAAAAATAAAAAGGCATTGAGGCCAACAATATGAGGCCTGTGATTTGTCAAAATTTCCAGAGTCAAGTTATTTAGTAGAAATTTCCCTTCCACTGTAGGTTGGGTGATATGTAGTGTATGGGTAGTCTTGGTGTTTCGTGATCGCTGACCGCCGATCGAAATAATGAAGTGTCATTGGTCGGAATTGACGTTCGAGGTATTCTGCTCCAACTGCTGGCTAGGATTTTAACTTACGAAATCCGAACCAGTTGACAATCCGAATTCGGAGTTCCGTTGCCTTTTCTTCTAAAAACGTTCTCAGGTTTTCAAGGCCGTTCAGAATCTTCTGTAGATTCTGAACGGGTTCGTTTCTGGGATATTTTGGATCCCATTGCAGGGTCCATTATCAGGGCTGATGTGATGAGTGTGTGTTGAAGTGTAGGTTGAGTATTGCCTTGCAATACCGTATTGAAGTCAGGGAGTGTCCAAGTTTGTGTTAGTTTAAGTACTGGATTGTAGTACCGTGTTGAAAGCAAGGTATGTATGTATTGATGTAGTGTGTTGTGCTTCCGTATCGGAGACAGGTGTTGTCAAGAATTTCTGTAGCGTTATGTTACTGTTTTTTCTACTGTCGGATGTCGGACTGTGCGGAGTCGTCGATTTAATTGTATTGCAAGGCAATACTTAACCTACACTTCAACACACACTCATCACATCTGCCCCGATGATGGACCCTGAAATGTGATCCGAAACGTCGGCTAGAGAGGTCAAATACCACTACGCAATACGCCACGAGTTAATATAAAGGGAGTAATAAGGGTTGTGAGCATTTATAAGAATCGACATTTTATTTATTAAATTATCTTAAAACGTATAGTACTTCGACCGCTCGGGCGGTCTCGTGATTCACCGCCTTCACTACGGATTTGTTACAAAAAGTATAATAATTTCAGTCAAATCGAGATTTAAATTCAGTGTAGTGTGTTTTGGGAAAACCTTTGTATATGCGGCACAAGGTACAATTTATAATTATTTAAAATAATGAATTTTTTCAGTGTGTCGAGTTTAAATAGAGTTTCATGTCGATTAAATATTTTGTTTTAAATGAACCATTGTAGTTCTATTGTTATGCGGTCAGGTCTATTGTATTTGAAAATTACGTAAATTGTTTCTCATAATTGCATATTTCTTTGTAACTATAAACATGATTTTTTTGTAACTTTTAGATTTTTTGTTGATGTTGTTATTTGTTCTTCTTTTGATTTTCTGCTATTGTAAGTATGGAAAGTATTTAAGAGCATAACGAATGTGTTTATTTAACAGAAATTTTTATATTTCAGGCAGAATTGAGACAAGAGTCTAATCGTACAAGACATTCTACATCGATAGATTGTTTTTTACCGGTTTTACCGGACGTTCTTTCCGAACCGTCTTTTTGTAGTAAAACGCGACGTATTCAAAAAGATATTATACTTTTTAATAGTATTTAATTTGACCCTTTCGTAATTTTTTCAAAATTTCAAGCTTGTGTTAATTTTTAAAGAAGTCAAACGCATGGAAACCTGCCGGGTTTATATTTTGCTGATCTGTGAATAGAACCACAAACAAGTGTTTTATTGCTTTTTCTATGCACGTGATTTTTGAGATCTATGTATTTACTTCGGAAACAGTAAAAATGATAATTTATGTTTCATCGTTATTTCTGTAGATGGCACCACACTGTTGATGTATTAATGATGCAGAAACAATTCTCTTTAGGTCCTGCTTATTATTGTTAATAATGCGCAGCTATTAATATATTATAAAGTATACTGGTTTATATATAATAGGTAATATTATATCGTTAAGTATTATGTAATATCAATATGAATTTTTCTATTTTGGTTCTGCTTATTTACGTATAAAATAAAATGTCACATTCAGGGATTGAAATATCACAGAAAAATAATACAATGTGTCAATGTTGATATGTTTCACTTGGGAATTCGTTTGATGTTTGTTGATTAGTTTTTTAAAAGAATATGCGTCTTATGTGAGGTCAAACGATTATATTTCTAAAACAATTTCCATTTCAATAGTTTATTTAGTATAAACCAAGAATTTAATGTTTTTTTTTGTTGTGGGCCGTTCAAAAGGGCGAAAAATTTTAATTAAAAAAATATTCCGAACAAAGTTGTAAACAAAATTTTCTTGTTTTAATTTCATTCAAGAAATGCCATCAGTAGAAGGCCCCCGTGAAATCAAGCGAATGATTAAGAATATACGTCAAAGTCAAAAAGTAAGAAGAAATCTTGAAGATTTGAAAGATTTCCGCTATTCTAATCAAGAAAGTAATATTTTAAAAAATTACCCGCATTTTCTCATTATTAAAAGTTGGAAAATTTTCTAACAATAATTATGTATTATATTAACATTGTTTTTGCATTTAAATATTTTTACCGTGAGATGAGTTGAACGTAGTTACATAAAAACCAGGTAAAAAAAACTAAAATTGATATAAAAACGCTTTTCTGAATATTTTGTGAATCATCGAATCTACGCAACATCTTAAATGTTCTTTGCTTTTATAATGATTAATTTAATTGGTGTAAAATTTTCTTTTACTTTTGAGAGGATATATAAATCGATTTAGATGGTTTTACAATTGATGATTTTTCGATACAAGATTGGGTTTTTGCGGATCTTGATTATATATAACAAGAATGCTGCATCTGGCTAGTTAACGAGCTCTGTTAAAATATTTTTACCAAGTTAATTATTCTTAATATTTTAACCGAAGTCTCAAAAGAACTGCGCGAGTTATCGGTTGCGATTCGTATCTACAAAACCTGTCATATCCCATATAGGAACATTTATTCAAAGTTTATTGCCAATTCGTAGTATTAGGTAGGATTTACATGGAAATATATAGAAACCGACATAAACCTTCCTTTAAAATAATGAATTTCGAATCTTTGTCCCAGGTATCGAACCATTTTCTATCTTCCTTATTTGATTTTCCGCATAATGAAGGTCTATACGGAATATATTACGCGTATGAACCCTTTCAAAAATCGCTTCGTTTGCACGGGAAAAACGTCTTCAGAAAACATTTTTAGGGAAGAATTACGGTGTTACCATTGAATTCATTCAACAATCTGCTTTTGCTTGTACATCCCTAGTATTAGTAACACAACGAGAAGATTTTTGATTTATATAAAAAATCAGAATAATATAATTAAGAACGTAAAATAAATAGTAATTATTAAAAAACCTGGCAATTTATATCATGTTATTAATTAACCTTTGAGCGAGCGCACTCGTGAATTTTACAAGGAATTTTGCATATTAAACTATTCTGGGAATATTGACAGCACCATCTATTGATTCAATGTGTACCTTGTGTATTGGTTATATAAATTTTATAACTTGATTATATTTACCAAAGAGATTATAATACAATATTGACACTACATTTTATGTGAAGAGTTATTTCAGCTTGAGAATTCTGTCTGATATAAAATTTATGAATTGCCTCCTTCATGTAAGTAACGCAACTTTTAGTTTTTGAATATTTCTTCTGTTTTAGTATTTAATGTAATAGCGATCAAGTCATCTTTTTTTTCTAAAATTCACAAAAAATGTCTTAATCGACAATATTTTACTTTAACTTTTATTACGATTTAAATTTTGATTATTTTTGCAATTGTCAATTGAACGAGTCCATTTATATGGAATAATATTTTATTTACTAGACAATCATATAATAGATAAGTAAAACATCACATCAGTAAAAAATACTATGTACTCGTATATGCGTATATTGTAAAATATGCGGCGCGCCCGCTCAAAGGTTAATCGCTGTGACCTCACTGAAGGGCTGTACGTACCAAATAGAATTCAGATCAAGTTCATTTTTATTACTGGTACATGTGTGGTTGAGTACCTCCCTTGGGTCATGAAAATCTAGAATTTAGAAAATGGAATCTAAATGAAGTACTTACTTTTGAGCGTTCTGAAGAAGTTGTTCAATTGCGTTTTCCGAATAGTCATCTGGTTCTACTCCTTCATCTGAAACAATGAAATGAAAAATAACAGGTTAATGATTGCTGATATCGTGTTAAGTGGCCATGGTCGGTATTTCTGTAAAATGTATTTTGAATTTTACAATAAAAGTGATGACAGTACCACACTACTCAATCGGATGTAGTATTTAAATTATTTAAATACGTAAATTCTCTTCTTTTTGCAATAATTTCTATTAGAAATATGTCTACCGAGGCAAAACTAGCGGTACATAACGGAGTTCTGGTACCGGCACTAATGTATGAAAGTGAAGCCTGGAGCTGGCAGAAGAAGAACGAAAGTAGATTGAATGCAGTGGAGATGAGATCCCTTAGACGTATGTGTGACAAATCCATATATGATAGAGTAAAGAATGAAGATATTAGGAATGAATTTAAAGCTGATCGTAGCATAATACATAGAATAAAAATAGGGTCGCTCAGGTGGTTTGGGCATGTTGAGCGAATGAATGAGGAAAGAATGGTAAGACAGACATATAATGCAAGTGTTGACGGCGCCAGAAAGAGAGGGCGACCACGGAAGACGTGGCATGACCAGATTAACCAGATACTGGAAGGTCCTGTTAGAAGCCTCAAAAACCGTCGAGCTTGCATACGAAGATGTATAAATGTAGATGAAGCGAAAGTTGTATATCAGGACAGAAGTACGGCGCTCTATCCTCTCTACCTACCCCTACGGCAAACGGCGTGATGGTAAGTTAGTTAGTTAGTTAAATATGTAATATATTTATGTACCGTTCCAGTGATAAAAAAATGAAACTGCTTAGCGTCATTATTGCATCTCAAAGTGTATTTTATGGGTAGAAATTAAAACTATTAGTCGGTATGATGTAAACATTAGTAAGTACTCTGCGTTTATTTACAAATTTATAAATGCGCGCCAAAAGTAAAAAAATGTATAAAGGTTAAACTTATCAATTTCTTACATTGTTTAAAGTGATCGCTTAAACATACGAAAGGTCTTGAGTAGTGATGCAATGAATACGAATACGAATATTCGTTTTCGCCGAATACCATAACGAATATTAAAAACAAACTATTTATAACTGAACGCACCACAAATTACGGTATGGCTGTGCACCGTATATCCGAACACACCTATGCACTCTACTATCGGGGATTCCCCTAACATTGAATAAATGGATTTCTTGAGTTCTCAAGTTGTCAATTGTTACTTGTTTCACAGAATAACATGAGTGCTTTCATCTAGTTAAGTTGGGTTATTATTAAGGTTAGGTGCTCATTTCGTGTAGTTTTTGTTTTGTAATACGCATTGTTCGTTCCATTTTATTTCCGTTGTGTGTAAAAGTGTTAATTCTTATAAAATTATTTCAAATTAAATCTAATAATATGACATCTCGTAAGCGTGAAAAAAGTGATATTTATTTCGACCGCTGGGAATGTAAAAACGAAAAAAAGAAATGTTGTGCTTTTTTAACAAAATTTTGCTGATGGTTTTTAATGTATCTATATATACGGCTTGTATATATATACGGCTTTTAATGTATCTCTGTACAATATATCCATTAATTCCTTGAAGATATAGTTAAGTTTTCTAATTTTTTTTGTATCAGTAATTATTTCAAGGTACTTCATATTTTCTACTCTTTCCAAAGATCTAATATATATTTTGATTAATAAAGATCCCTCTGGGGACAAATATCCTGTAAATGTGTTCTTTAAAAAATTGAGCATTCCCAAAAAAATTGTGTACTAGCTGTAACCCATCAGAAATCACGGTACTTTGACGTGTCGGTTGCTAAGGAATAAGTATTTATTTATTTTATTAAAAAAATAATTCGTAAACAAAAAAAAAATTTAAAAAAATTTGGAATAATTTTTTTTTGAAAATAAACAAATTTGCTGTAAAAAGTTACTGATGTTACATGAAGTTACGCGAACGGACGGACAGACGACGAAATTATTATAATTGGAATTATATTTGTTGGCCGCTAAAGTATACGATTGTACTTTGAATTCTGTTGTGTTATTCTGGACAGGTGGGAATGTTCTAATTAACGAAAAGTAATTATCGGTGTACTGCATGACAGGTGAAATGTCTCACCGATGTTAACTCATGCTAAGTCACGCTTGTGTGGATTATTTTACCTCGGGATTGACTCTGGATCGACGCACGTAAAAAATCGTTTTTGCGTGTTTTTTTTTGTAAAATTACAAAAAATTTCCCTCCGCATATAAAACGCGCGTTTTATACCTTCTTTATAATTCTTCTTAATTCAAGAATTAAAATGAATTTATTAGGAAAAAATGGAATCAACCACATAACTTGAAAGCAACAAAGGAGCCACCACATAATCAGGGCTGTTTTATGAGCAATGGCTTCCATATCGGTCTTCCACGTTCGGCATTTTTTACTATGCTATTGGCCCCAATTCGGCATTTTTTTTTGCTTAAGTGGTCATCCTCCCCACGTCACTTAATCTCGTATGAGTGCAAGCGGCGCGGGGAGGCGTCCACAGAAAACCGCTTCACTGTCCCCTAGGTGCAAAGATGACGAAGCGGAAACCATAGATAATTGGTTTATTAAATAGGATAATGACAGAAAATACACAAGCCAAACTGACAGAAATCTTATAACAAGAATATTGTAATTATCTTACAAATAATTACTTCTTGGAATTCGCCAAACATACGAGTATAATTGATTTCAATCATTCTTTCGATTATCATAAATTAAAAATAGTTCACTCGGTTCCTCATAAAGGGTTAATAATGAAATGCAATGCGATTAGACAACAATTTAAATTTTAATGTCTTTAAATTCTAAGAAAACACTTGATGAGTTATACCACTTTACACAATACATCTCTGATCCTAAGCTTGTTCCTTCTAATGATCAAAAAAACCCTCCCAACTAAAAAGATTTCATAACCGAATCGGTTGATGACAATTGCGCGTTTATGTAAGTTGATTATTTTTGATGATGAGAGGGACAACATATCTTATAGTGTGTATTGGGCACAACGTATAATTTAGTACGTTAAATATTTGTTAAAAAGACTCACGGGCAGACTAAGTATTGGTATTCTCACCCAATTAATTATTGAAAGTATGTAGTCGATTCACTGACAAAATCGTTCTACTAAATTGGCTGTGAAAGTGAAGTGGACGAATGCTTTGGATTGACGATTTAAATTTTGTATGGAATTTATTTTTACAGCAGGTATCTTACGGCTTGCATGAGTCAATATCATTGTTTCCTTTTATATATTTTGTCCTACTAAGCTTTAAAATAACAATTTATAACATTTTTTACTTATTTTTATTTTTATATTGTCACGGGATCCTGGCTGCGGGAGGTAAATGAAACACTAAATACTATTTAAATTTTATTTATAACACAAAGTACTGGAAACGAATTTTATCGCAGCACCGCTTTTAAATTCACACTAATTGTACTAAAATATTTCTCACAGGTTTGTATTAATTCACGTCAATTCGTACTAAGTGGTCGCACTTATTTCCAAAAGCCTGCTAGGTACTCTCTTAATTTATAGTCGCTTATTCACTCTACTGACCATACTCGCATTCCTTTCTGTGGTTTTCTATGTCGCCCTGTTAAATAGCAACAATTCTTCGCGCGCGCCCGCTAGCCTTTTATACGAAATGTTGATTTCGCGATGCCTCGAGAACGTTCTATTAGTTTTTCCATATCTCAAGTGATAATGAGAATAACCCAGACGATTTAAGATTAATGAAGACCATTCGAGAATCTTCGACAATGCGCAATTAGAGTATCCTGACAATATTATATTTCAATTTCGTTATTGAAAAAATATTCGCTTACTGAAGAAATGAATAGGTGTATACAGCACAGTAGGTACAAGTATATGATATTGGATCTGAATCAAAAGAATACTCGTAAAAAGCAAGATGGATCGAAATAGGATTGATGATATTGTGGTTCAGATGAATAAATATAAATGAGCATTTTAAATGTTAAAAAAAATGGAAGTCGGGATCCTCGAAGAAGGAATACACCATTGCAATGGTATAGCCAGATTATTGCGGAGCTTTTCCAAGTTTCCAAGCCGCGGTCTCAAATTCTTTGTATATATATTCATTTAATGTACGAAACCAAAGAAAAAAGGCGTACATCACCATTAGAACGACAGTATTATTTCAGTTGTTATGGACGTTCAATATGTGAGGCTATTAGCTTTTGTAGTTGAAAGAAATGGCCGCAGAAGTTTGAACATAATTCACAATTTACTCAACCGAACGCTCTCACGCGTACGAGTACGTTATATATATTTTTTTTATTTTACTTACAACTAAAATAAAGGGTATAAAGTGAGAAGTGACAGGGATGACATCTGATATTAAAATGGTAGACATATTTAACTGTAATTTCGGATATTTTATACGCGCCGTATGTATTACCGAGAAGCGAATCTCGACGTTTCGTTGGATACTTATCCAACGTCATCCGGAGGACGACCTTTACCCGCGGAGGAGGTCGGACTGATTAAAGGTGCTGCCTTCTAGGGCGTAAATTGTATTCACTTTGTTGTGGAGTGTTCTCTTTTTCTACAATAGAGGTCGCCAGTGTGCAATATGTACTAGTTGCGTCGGCGGATTTTACTGCGACTTCTCTCAAGGGTTGAATCAGTGTCGTTAGAACAGTGCGCCAAATACTTGATAGTTTGTAACTGTCATCTCTATTGAAATTGGGATGTTTGTATTTCAATGGACTCCCTCACTAATCTGGGTATAAGGTACGGTTCTGTTGATAAGATTCTTCTTCTTCATCTTTGTTCAGGCCTGTTGTGGCTGCTATATTGTCCTCTTGGGATGGACTGCCAGCTGTCCTCCATCTTTTAAGTGGTCGTCTTAGAGGTCTGTTTCCCTGGGATGCTTGTTCCCTTACTAATTTTGCATGATCGGTCCAGAACCTTCTTCTGTGTCGTCTCCATCTTACAACGTCCTCGATTTTGAATATTGTGGCGTACATAAAAACATAAATATGTAATTAGAAGACAAAATTCCCTCTAAGAATTGTTTACAACTCAAGATTCACTGCAAAAATAATCGTTTACTTTTAATGTTATTGAGAAAAAAAAACATGCCAGAATTCCGTACTGTCTTATATAGTCCAAAAAGTGGAGCAATTTTTTTTAATTTTACAAAATATCAAGGTAGGATAAATTATCAATTGATTAAATAAATTGATTAAAGAAGCAAGACTAGCGGTACATAATGGCGTTCTAGTGCCAACCCTTATGTATGGAAGTGAAGCCTGGAATTGGCAAAAGAGGAATGAAAGTAGTCTGAATGCGGTGGAAATGCGGTCACTAAGACGCTTGTGTGGAAAATCTTTGGTCGATAGAGTGAGGAATGAACAAATTAGAAGTGAATGCAATGCTAGCTGTAGTGTGGTAGATAGAATAAAGAAAGGAGTGCTGAGATGGTTTGGTCATGTGGAACGTATGAACGAGGAAAGGATGGTTAAGAAAATATATGAGGCGAATGTTGAAGGCAACAGGAATAGAGGGCGTCCGCGAAAGACCTGGCACGATCAGGTACTACAAGTATTTGTGGATGGCCCTGTTAAAAGCCGCAACAACCGTAGAACGTGTATGAGAAGATGTATGAATGTGGCCGAAGCAAAAGTGGTGTGCCAGGATAGAAGAGTGTGGCGTTCAATCCTCTCTGCCTACCCCTGCAGGGAAACGGCGTGATGGTTAGTTAGTTAGTTTTTAAATAATATAATTTGTGCCATTTTTGAAAAATACATTTATTTAAAATATATTAAACCTAATGAATAAATTTTAATTTGAAACAAAATGCAAGAGAAGCTATGAGAAAAAGTCAAAAATTTCGCTCGCATTGCTGGGGGGTCGCCTTGACAATATAATTATGCATAGATATGCTTAATATTATTTGAATATAAAAAATTCAATTAAAAATATCCCGTAGAAAATCCAATTTATTTCGTGAGCGCTAGCCGCAAGCACTCGAGAAAATCTTTGCAACGCGGAAAATCGATGGGCAATCTTTAGTAATTATCTTTCTAATGGAATAATTACTGCTTCACCAAACTATGTAATTACTTCCCTAGGAAATTGTATAAATCTCTACCTACATTACAGGGAAATTGAACTTGACATTATCGCCTTTTAACTGGTGAATAGCTCCCTGCTTGGCGGACTCTAACGATTCCTCGTGGAATTTTAGAGTTTAATCAAGATTCGGGAAATGATAATATGCAAAAAGGCGCAATAATTTTTTAAATTAATTTCGATAAATTTACCTTCACGTATCCCGACCTCGTTACCACAATGGGTGAGGAAAATACTTTGTATAAATCACGTTGATTATTTTTATTATCATGATTACGTCGTCCGCTTTTAATACCACTGTATTTTCATCAATATGGAAGTACAATAACTGTTCTATATCGTCCATTTAGAGGTAAAACTCATAATTTGAACATTTGTAATAATTTTAATATCACACGTTGAATGTTTAAACCGAATTGTCTCAAAACTACTCCAATGTCACTTAGGGCCGGTTGTTTCAAGTTGGATCAAAGTAAAAGTACGTTTAAAGCATAGATTTCTGCGTTCTCCACCAACCAAACGATTCGTTTCCATTAAAATCTATGCTTTAAACGAACTTTTATTCTAATTCAACTTGAAACAACCGGGCCTTAGTAAGTTTTACCTCTAGAGCGATGATATATTAAATATATTGAGAAAATAACTGATTTGAACTAAGTGTTAATTTTAACAAATCAAAAGTGATGGTATTCGAAAAGGATGAAAGTAAGGCAACGTATGAAATGCTAGTAGGCATTGAATGTTTGGAACATTTTATGAAATGTTTGAAATATTTTGTGTATTTAGAAAGTATATTCGATAGAAGAGGGAAGGCTGAGAAAGATATCGAGAGGAGGGTAATACCCGTAGAGTAAGGTAAATAGTGCTTTGAATGTAATCATTTTTAATAGGAAAATTTTAAACTAGGCAAGACTAGCGGTACGTAATGAAATTCTGCTCACAACACTGATGTATGGAAATGATGCCTGGATCTAACATAATAGGAAGGAAAGTAAACTGACTGCAGTGGAAGTGAGATCACTTAGACGTATGTGTAGCAAATTCATTAATGATTGAATGAAAAAATCCACTAAATAATCCAGTACAAGGACGTCACGCGTCGGGCGTTGGAAGGGTACTATAATCTACATCTTATAATAATCTTCAAATAATTAATTGTAATATTTAGTTTTAAATTCACTCTGATTACTTATTTGAGAATTTTTATTACATAGAAGAATTTTTTTAATTTTAATCTAATTGTGTGCTCTTTTCACTTCTTCAATTCCGCAATATTTTTTTAAAGATAATTCTCATTGTCCTGTTTTTAATCATGTGTTTTTTCTTGAAAATTCCTTAATTGGCTAAATACAACACTGTAACTCAATAGTTTAAGCAAGGAGTTATTATAGTTTTGCATATTAACTCTGCACTATTTTTACTCAGTTTTTCTTCCATCTAACAAAAAATATATTTAAAAAAAAAATTCGAAATTTGCTGCTGAAATTATTTTTGAATCTAAAATTAAAAAAAATAAAATAAAAGGTCTTAGTCGAAAAAATGAAATCGAATGATCTATTTCATTATTGCGTGTTTAGTATTGTACGTGTTGGTGTGCATTGGTACTACAGTATAAATGGATGGAATTTTTTCCCGTGTTGATAGGCACGTCAGGGTCATGAAGGCTTCGAATCTCAGGGGATCTGACCTGTCGAGCGCCAAGTACTCTGCAAATATACGGCTATTTTCAAGGTGATATTGTTAGCTTAGCTTCTTTTCTATTGCATTATATTTTGTCGCGGCTTCAATTGAGTTATCTGACACACACACACACAATCTTTGCTCTACAAACCCTGGTGGGTCTTGGCCTCAAGAATCTTCCCGTGAGTTATCTCATACACGCCAAGTATGGAAAAAGAAGATAAGAAAAGAAAATAAAGAAGACTCCTCTCTTTCTCATTTCATTGTCGAGGAATCAAAATGTATTATATAGGTACTAGCGGACTTTGTCATGACTGGATATGACAACGTGTGGTGGTCCACTGGTAATAAAAAAATCTTCTTCAAATATAGCAAATTTATTTTGTGGTAAAATAATTATATCAATTATAATTATTTTGTTAAAACCTCTTATTTATTGAAAAAAATTCAACATGTTTCGAAGCCAATGGCTTCTTCGTCAGGATAACAAAAATAATATTTAAAAATTGAAGTATGGATCTAAATATTAAAAAATTATGCATGGAAAATGATAATATAAAGTACCTACTTAACATGAAAATAAATTTAAAAGATAACTATTTGCAAAAAGGACCTGATTATTTATAACATTCATTTACTATTTACACTCTTTCTTATTTCCAAAATTTCTAATTTATCAAATTGTGATTCTGTATAATTTGTATGTAAAATATGTAAACCCTTATTAATATCAAAAGAATGATCCATAGCCAAAAGTTGGTTAGCAAATTCGGAATAATTATTAATATTTAAACACCTTAAGTGTTCCTTAACTCTAATTTCAAAATTTTTACACGTTTTTCCTATACAAAAATAATCACAAACATTACAAATTAATTTATAAACACCCGATTTTTTTAAAATTATCGTTATCTTTATTATTTAATATGTATTTTTTAAATTTATTATTTATTCAATAAATAAGTGGTTTTAACAAACTTAATTTATATCAATTATATAAAAAATCGACTGCAGCGCCACCTACCGGGTCCAGTTATGAATCTAAACTATTCAGGGACCCAAAAATGACCTCGAATACACACAAAAAATTTCATTAAAATCGGCCCAGTAATTAACTCAAAACGGTAAAACAATTTATATAGTTGGACAACATCAGTGGCGTGCAGCGCATACAAGCAAAAAAACTGCATTAGTAAAGATTCTGGGAAACAAATATTAATTAAATAATCCTTATCTTAAGAAAAAGTTGATTTAAAATTCTAGCCCTAATTCGTCCTACGGCTAGAAGTTTTATTTCTGATGTTTCTGTTTATCGTGACATATTAATTTTTTTCCGATTTAAAATTCTAGCCATAATTCGTTCTACGGCTAGAAATTATATTTCCGACTTTTCTGTACTTAACTTCATGTCAATTCTTCATTTATCTCACCCAACAAATTTGTTTCATAGACAAAGTCAAGTCGACAAAAAACTCGTACTGATTTAATGCTGCGAGTTTTGTGTAATAGACAAGTAAATTTAGCGTGCTTCTTCGAAAGGCACCATGCCAGGTGAGAACTACGCGCACGTTATTGCAGAAGTGTTATTTTTTACAAATACAAACCCAAAACTTCCGGTGTAAATTCTATTTGTCTTTTCTATGGTGAATTTAAATACCATCTGTCATCTGTCATATCATAACATATCCTAATAATTATTTACGACGACATTTTCTTCGATGATATCATAAAATGTTTGATTTATTTTTGTGAAAAGAAACGTACATCTGAAGTTAGTTTTGTTCTCGATTTAATTATATATAAATCGTCTTCGAAATATATTGAAAATTTTTGCCGTAATACCTTTATATAAAATATTTATTTATTTAGTAAATCTTGTTTACAATACTTCTTTTATAGTGCAGTTATTTTTGTGGATTGAAACTACTCAAAATAATTCTTTATATACAGTTAAAATTTAAAAAAAAATGTATATACCCTTATAGGTATATGCGTATACATATATATATACTTTTAATATTGGCATATAGTCGGTCACAGGATAACCTAAGTTTATACCCACTGCACGCCACTGGACAACATACTACTATAGATAATGAAAATAATATTGTTCGGTATTCGCAACTATTCGACACTGGATCTGGATCATATTGGCGTTAACATCACGACCCCCCTTCCCTTCCTTCCTAGTTTTACACCTATTCAGTTCAAATCTAGCGCGCGACTAGTGAAGACTGTTATCTTTCGTTTACTTAACACAAGTTATCGTCCAAGCCGAATTATTGGAGTTGCAGGTGTATATAACAAAACAAAAATAGTGTGCAGTGCAAAGGGTTAATATTTTATTTCACAACTAGCTGTGTCCGCGCGGCTTCGCACGCGTGGATTTTAAGTACACACTTTAGATTATCATAGAACTTTCACGAACCTTCTAGAACATTCTCCTTCCATAACTTTCAAGAAAATTATCGAATGTACAGGTACCTTCTAAACACACCGACACATTCCGCCACTCAGTTTAGAACCTTATAGAACTTTCGGGAATTTTCTAGAACCATCTCCTTCCAGAACTTTCTAGAGCAGGTTTTTCCGGAACCTTCTAGAGTCACCGACACAATCGGCGCGCCTATTTTGAAACAAGCGGCCTTCCAATAACAAAACAATGTGCTAGAAAGCACATTTTCGTCACCCATTTCCACCCACGCACAGCCACCCCCACCAAACTCGCATGTTTTCGATGTGACACAAAGGGCTATCCACCACCATAACCACCGGTGGGTGGTTGTGGCTAGTTATGGAGAAAACTTGGCGGGTAGGGAAACACAGGTTTCTTTATATATATTGATTTTATTTCACATAATTTCTAGATTTTTTTCAAAGTGTATGTTTGCATAATAGTCATACTTCACTGCACACGTAGCCCACAGTTTAGGTTACTTATCTCTTCGATTATAATTTATACATTTATTATCTAATAATAATAAAACCGAAAGTAAATAAGTCAAAACCACCGGGTTCAACCCCCACCGTGCCTGGAGCCAAAACGTGTATCGGTTTTATCCGTATCAATTTTTCCCTTGTTTATTTTGCTTCCCGCGGCGTAACGTGATTGGCCAATTGCTGGCTGAGCGACGAAGCGTAATTGGTCGGGCCAACGCGTTCGATTAATGAAAATTTGGGTATTCAATGTGGGCTATTTTTCCATGCGTAAAGTTTTAGAGAATTGAATACAAATGCATATTAATTGTATGCAGAGTGAATTTTCCTTTGAATGCGTAGCCACTAAGTATAAAATGGTACAACGGTAGCAAGTATGGATGTGGGTGTAGAAATAAATTTCGTTACGCATTTACGCCTCGTGATCGAGTTTCATTTAATTATGGGAGAAGAAGGTACATTTAGTAGATGGACAGCATGCGATTGCTATAAAATAATGGTGACAAAGCAGTTCGCGTTGTTGTGATCGGATTTTAGCCAGTCGTCTTTCTGTGTCTCATGGTATCAAAAATATCGTTTCTTATTTAGTTAATGAAATTTCATTCTGAGCCTATCCACTAGACTATCTGTAAGGATCATTAAAGAACTGTTGACCATCTGTATGTTAAAAAAATAACCAAAGAGTTAACTGAGTTTATTTGACAATATTTGTGGCGACACGGACAGCAGTCTCAGCAGATCTGGTTCGGCTTATCTGCACAGGCGGTAAAATGACACTCAATTGTCTACACGTGCTGAGACTTATTCA
The DNA here is from genome assembly GCA_016648135.1 of Agrypnia vestita. NCBI lineage: Eukaryota > Metazoa > Arthropoda > Insecta > Trichoptera > Phryganeidae > Agrypnia > Agrypnia vestita. The sequence continues at coordinate 28,102 of JADDOH010010040.1, read as the reverse complement.
CGTGCTGCCGTGATCCCTCCACGGGTGGACCTTCCATTGTGCGTCAACACACTATCTCTGATTTCATTTGTGCTTTTTACATCCCATCTAATAAATTATGATTTCCTCATCCTTGCACCACAGAGACAGTGAAGAGATTTTGTGAGGTCGCTTCGTCGCGCCGCTTACACTAATCTGAGTGTCAGCAATGTAGGGTGGCTTTAGCATTAAAAGAATGCCGAGCTGTGTGGCATTGCTCATAAAACGGCCTTGGATATGCGGTGGGTGCCTCTTCTCTGTGCTTTTTACATTCTATACTTCAATAAAATTATTTCGCTGTACCTTTAACTTGCTCTCGGAGCTTCTCTCCGAGTGATAGTAAAAGGCTATTTACAGCTTAGATGACATTTTTTTCCACAACCCGCGCGACACGATAAAATTATCGTAAATTTCTCAAATTTTCCTTGCTGCTGTAGAAACATAACATGGAACAATAATAATTAATATTGCAAATGACGGATGACGCATTGAATGACAAATTTAAACCAAACATATATAATAATACAGCAATATTTTATTATCCTTAGACACATCCCACTACGCCATCTCTCCCCTATATGATATTATTTAATTTTTTCCTATTACTGAAAATTCATCCTATAATATTTTAAGAAATATAAATACTTGATAACCTTAGCAAGTAGATTATTGAGTAAATATAATTTTGTTTTCAAAACATTTCTGCGAATGTCCCAGTGGGACCTCTCTTTACAGAATACTAAATTATATCTAATTTGGACCGTAATAGAGAAATTTATTTAGCTTGTTAAATAATTCACGAGGAATTCTAAGTAATATAATTTAATAAAAATTATTACAGTTTTTAGTATCTTATTAAAACATCGACCCCTCATACGAAAAATACGTTTTAAAATTTTTACTTTATTTATTTGGTTCGATATTTCCATGATTTAATACATACAGTGTATCCAATGACCATTGTAAGAGCCTTAAATATCATAAAATGTAATCAATTTCATCGACAAAACACCTCCCAGTACGTAAAAAAAACATGTTTTTTTTTTCGCGATTTAAAAAAAAAAAATCGGTTCTTTTTTTTCAATTTGGTAAAATACTAAACACAATAATGATCCTTATTGTTTTGTCTTTCAAATGAAACTTCTTTGATATTTACAGAAACTCTAAATTGGTAGATATTAGTAAATTGGTACACCATTTTCATTTCATTATGGTTGAAGAAAAATGACATATAGGGGGTGCTTTGTCGATGAAATTGATAATATTTTGGGCTATTAAAGGCTCCGATACCGGACACCGCACACTCTGCATATTGTCACTGGATCGCGGAAGTAGAGGACATGTAGATTATGTACTGAAACATTTGAGAGATGCTTGGAAAAGCCTGGAAGCCACGAGAGTCTTCTGCTAACTACTGGAATGGTCTAGAAAGTACGAGAGTATTAGCTCTCGGATGTAATTACAAACGCCGGCTGCGGCGAGGGAGTCGTTGTCGCGTTGACGGTTCATTACCAAAATCACTGAAAAGTGCATCGCAGACGACGGCCAGGTGTTCCCAGTCATCAAATTGCGAAGCGAAGCGAAGCGACAGATATTAAAGTGAATAATCGAGCGAAGTTCTTACCTAAACAGGCGAAATAAACCGGAGCGATTACTGCGAGCGAAAACTGTAAGAAATGTTCTAGTGAATGTTAAATAAAGTGTTCCAGCTATAATAAAGTGTTTATTTACGAGTGATAAAGAAAACGGTTAAATTTATTATTATTATTATTATTATTGATAATGGGCAGGCAGCTTAAGCTGATAGGCCCATATCACTGTCTCTCATTTGAATGGTTGACACTGGCTGCAGTGTTTAATTTAATAGTGTTAAGTGATTCTGTACATTGAATAGTTAATTAATCATTAATTAATAAATCGCTTATTAATTTCCAGCGTTCCACGACACGACACGTGACAGTGCTAATACTTTGCAAAAATTTGAACCGGAATTTTTGCGCAAGGTTTTCAAAATTCAATTAGAATTGTGTTAAAGAAAATTTACTTTTTAAATTCGATGTAAGTTAAGATAGATAGAAGGTAAGTCAGAAATATTGAAAAAAAGATGTCGCTTATCTCCATAAATATTGATATCAAGACATTAGTGTCAAGACATTTTTGACTCATAATCTAAATTTTATATTTCAAATGGGATCTATCTAAATAGGAATCTACCCCTAAGGTATTGTGAACTGGCTCTGTTTCACCCTATGTGTCGTATTGTATCATAGCCGATTGAACAAATAATATATATTTTTTTATATAAAAACCTACATAGAGAATAGAGCAATCATGTGATACAGGCTTTATTTAATCCGTTAAAAATGACGGTACTTTTACATGTCGGTTCCCAAGGAAGTATTTACTTATTTTATTTTTAAAAAAATCGAAAAATATTTTTTTTTTCAAAAATATTTTTTTTTCAAAAAATACATTTTTAGGTAAAAAAATTTACTATAAAAAAGACTTACACGAAGTTACGCGGACGGGCGGGCAGACAGACGACGAAATTATTATAATTGGAATACTAACCTAGACAAAAACTACCGCGTGAGTTACTCGTCGTCTTTTATAGCCAAATCTATGAAACGCGAAAGCAGTGTTTCATCCACGTTCACATGCTTCATACTGAAACGTGCTCGTTTCTGTTCCTGATTTATGTAACGAAATTCTCGTAAAACGTTTCTGAGCAGTTTTCGCAAAGTTATCTTGTATCGCATATGTGGGCACTATATTAAAGTAACGTGTGTTTGAAAATTTTTGAATAGTCAGAATATTGGTAAAAATCATTATTGTCGATAAATATGACTGAAAATTCCATTTCTATGTCTATATTTTAAATTTCACTATTTTTTCTCATATTTCTCTTACGTTTTTTATATGGAAAAATACTTGTGTATTTTTTGTATGGAAATATATCACTTTATAATTGATTCATATATCACTATATAATTGATTAATAAATTACCAAACGTTCGATGTTTTAAAAATGAAGAAAATTGCTTCACTTTGCGGGTCCTTTATGACTGAATGACCTTATGATAAGTCTTTTTTTCCAATAATATTATAAAGTAAACAATTATCCTAAACTTCTTCAAACACAGGTCAAATAATAATCAAATAATCAGGTCCTTTTTGCAAATAGTTATCTTTTAAATTTATTTTCGTGTTAAGTAGGTACAATATATTATTCATTTTCCATATATAACTTTTTAATATTTTGATTATCTATACTTCGATTTTAATTTTTTTTTGTTATCCTAACGAAGAAACCATTGGCTTTGAAACATGTTGAATTTTTTCAAAAATAAAAAAGTGGTGTAAACAAAGTTTAATTCTATAAATTATAATTATCCTAAAGTTATTATAATTCAAAATCTGTAAGTTTGTTTACTTACAATTTATGTTTTAATATGATGTAAGAAAAAATTGTGAAATTTGCTCGTTCTGCCGGACGATCGCCTTAAGATCTCGTGTCTATGAAATGAGATACGTAAATTTACTATTACAAGTATGTATACGTGTTGAGATATTAACTTGGAGATAAACGGGTCTATTTTTAATGTCTAGTTCGTCATTATAAAACACTGTACACTTCATCAATTCTGACGTGATGCATATTTTTATTTTTTAATTTATTCTCAAAATAATACTGAAATATTGTCACGAAATAGTAGAAGCGAAAGGAATTGCACGTAATCTATGACTGTAAAAATTCTCCGTGCAATAATGTTCGTCACTAAACTAGATAGCGCAGTTCTCATTGGTTTAACTAGCGGCTGAAATATATAGTATAAGTACTTCATTTATGACGAGTTATAAATAGCCAGTTGTAATATGATCGATTTATTATTCTTTTTTATAAAGGAATTATCTTGATCAATAAAAGAAAACAAAACAATCAATATATTATAGATGTTTCACAGAGACGAAATTATATTTTTATGGGAAAGTAGGTATGGAAGTCTTTCAGTGTTCATAGGGCGTACGACCTACCGTACGACTGGCTTAAGTGACCACTTTACACAATGTAACGTTCCTCATTTCCACCCATGATAGAATATCATGTCTATTAAATTTTAGGAAGTTGTATTTATTTAAATTATACGACATGTTCCGTTTATGTGTTGCAATAATCCTTAGCGCTACCGGCATCTAAAGCTTTTTCATCCCCTAAAATGACCACAGATGTCACTAATGAGACGTCTATTTTATAATTTTTGGATTTTTTTTAGCAATATCCTTTATTTGTGTAATGAGATTCTTCCGAATCATTAGCATCACACTAAAATACGCCTGAAATATCATTTGATGATGTCCCTGTGACAAAAATCCAGTACTGAACAAACTCAAAATATTCTGAAAACAAAACATATCAATAAAACAAAAATACAATTAACGTCTGGTTCTGTCACTTTTCTTGTGCTGACATTCGCGATATTAATTTAGATTTACATTTCGATGAACGCCACGATCCGTGTGAGTTGTCAAACCTTCCCGGAAGGTCAGAAGATGTCTTTTTCCTGGGTTCCCTGTCAATCCGAATATCCTATTTGTATTTTTATCCGTGACGTTTCAGCGAAAATTTCATACCATGTACGTTTGATATTTGTATTTAAAATCCCCATGTGTACAGCGATATCACAAAATAAACTTGTATAACATTTTTGAAGCGTGAAAATTGAACGATGTTTTTTTAAGCTGTTTGTTGATGTTTTTAAACGCGAACCGCGATGTTATAATATATATTAATTTTTGACGGTAGAAAAACAAACTCGCAAAAATGATGTGATTTAAATATTTTCATAATAATTAAAGGGTTAAAGTTATTATTACGGTCGTTGGACATATTTATGTGTTAAATAAAGCTCTCACGATGATGTTGGATAAGACTTCAGCGAAACGTCGAGATTTGCTTCTCGTTGAAACATGCGGTTCGTATAAAATATCTATTTTATTTAATACATAAATATTTGTATGATTTATTTTTAACGAGATGTTAACAGAATAATAGGTATATAATACCAGGAAAAACACCAAAACTAATTACGCAAAAAATCACTGAACATGAGTTAAATCGTAGTATCGTTCTTAAATTTTTAGTCACTTAATGTTTTCAGAACATTTTACATATTTATTATTACACTATTTCTTAATTCACGCTGTTTTCATTGCTTCGATCGCTATCTAGCAAATTCAGTTCAATATTCGCACGTCAACAATTTTAGGTGTTGCGCTTGTTACTTAAGAGAATTATAATAAATACACAATTAATATCATATGTGCTATCTAGCTACATAGGACATAGTTTAAATAATAATCTGTTTACTATATAGTATGATTTTTAAATTAAAAAAAATAAAACTTAAAAAAAAAACTTTCAAAAGAAATTTATACTTAAATCCTATGTGACACATAAATTTCTTTGGAAATTTGCTGACAGTAGCTTTCTGCGGCCTTCAAAGTTGCCACTACAAAATCTGTTTTCTTCAAATATTTTCTTGTGTTTTACAAATTTATAGATTATTATATGTAACATGTTTTAGATTTTTCGGAAGACTTTGATTATGTGCATTATTCTTCATTTTGGAATGATAACTGAAATTTGCCAAGCTGGTAATGAATATAAGATATTTTTTATTTCTAATAATGATAGTACTTTTCACTTGGTAAATAAGAAGATAATAGATGTAACCCTCAAAAATGACGATCTTTACTTTTTACCCGACATTTATGAAATAGTAATGGCGACTTTTCTTTATATTATATTTTAACATTTTTTTTATATTTCCCTGCCGGTAGTTAATAAAGGTACTATTTTAAACTATGGCCTTTGTGCAGGGTAGAACATGAAGTGGTTCGCGTCTTTGCTAAGCCTTAGTATATATTTAAAGTATCTCTTTGGCGACTAATAATAATAACTTTATTAATATTGAATATTTCTTAATTATTTTAGTACAGTTTAATTATTATGATACTAGTTTCATTCGTTTCTTTCGTAAGAAAACATATCCTGCGTACATAAACATAAATATTTCTTAACTAAAAGTAATTTTTAAGACTGAAAACGAACTTTTTGACCGTGGTCTATCGATTAATGCTTATATTTTCTTAATGATTAGAAATAGTGTTCAGTTTATTACTTCTATATTAGAACAAAGATTTTATCTAAGTAATGGTTCTTAAAATGTTGTAGTTTAGCATATACACTCTGATATAAATAAATAATAAAAACCCACATTTTCGAAAAAAAACAGTGAATGTCCAGCTTCAAGTTATTCAAACAGCTTTTTTTTACTTTGGCCAATTTTTCTTAGCCAGAATTTAAAAATACAGAAAAAAGTAATCCAGATTTTCCTAAAATAATTCAAAGAAAAAATAATTTCCACAGATTTTTGTGCCACGCTACGTTTTTGATTTCTGTGTTACGATAGGGCTTTGAGAGTTTTGTGGTAGTTTTTCGTAGAAAACTTATCAGATACGATATTGGTTTTCTTCGAAATTTTATATTAAATATCATATATTCGATTACAAAATACACAGATCAGTAATGCTCCCTTTAACACAAATCTTTTCAATAAATCCTAATTCTACACTAATATATAAAGAGGTAATGTTTGTAAGTTTGGTTGAAGAAGGTAATCTCCGTAACTTCTGATCCGATTTCAAAAATTCTTTCGCCGATATTTAGAATGAACATTCAGAGTAAACAAAGGTTATATATTATCCAGTTAAAATAAAAGGGTTTTTCATGGTGACCTATTATACAACTAAAGTCGACGAAAAAATAGTCGAGCGATGCGTTTTTATTGAGAAGAAGAGATATTTAAATAATTTCTATTGAGAGTTGTAGAACTCAATAATTTCTTAAAAGTCCGCGATGGCATATCTGTTTTTTAAGGTTATTACACAAATTGATAAAATATGAATAAAAGTTACTAAAAATCTACGCTACCGAAGCCGCGGGCACAGCTAGTTGATTAATGAATCGGTAAATAATTTCCGATATTTTCAATTAATTTATATTATAGATGTCTCACAGAGACGAAACTATATTTATTTATGGGAAAGTAGGCATAGAAGTCTTTTCGGTGTACATAGGGCTTACGGCTGGCTTAAGTGATCACTTTACACAATGTAATGTTCGCCACTTCCACCCATGATAGAATTTACCATGTCTACATTGATTAATGATGTCTCTGTGACAAAAAAATCCCGTACTGTTATACCAATTTTTTCATTTATCCCCCGCAGCCATGACACTGACAATATTGTGTGCTGCTCATCTTGGCACAGGCTCATCCTAGTAAGATGAGTGGCTCTTTTTCTAACCAACGTGTATTAAATTCAAGATAAATAAATACAAAAAATAAAGTTAAAAAAAATCAAAGCAACAAATGTTCCACTGGTTTGTTGAGAATTAATCAGAGTAGTTCGAACGTCTTGTAGAAAAATATATTCATAATTCTTTTTTTCTATTTCTGTTGCATAATATTGCCAGACGCTAAAAAAGAAAAGGAAAAAAGACTCCGATAAATTTACATCCGCTGAAGCTTCGGAAAAAATGTGCAGCTGTGAAAAAAAACCATTCGAACTCGAGATTCAATGTCGGGCCGGTATTTTTTTTGAAAGTAGAAGCGTCATTGTCGGTCATTACAGGATAAATGGTTGAACGTACAAGGAAACGGAAACTTTAAATATTAACTGAACGGAACTTAATTAACGGAATAAGTACTTAAGCAAATCAAATTTACTGATTGAATGTAATATTTATTTATTTCTTTATTTATCAACGCCCTTGTGGGTTTTAACGGTATATGTAATGCATTATTACAAGAAATTTTATATTAACATAAAACAAGTTATAAAATAATAAAAAAAACTAACCCATAAATCCAAGATTTTATTATACTTCCTTTCTCATTTATATTGTTTCTACCCGTGGCTCGAGTCAGACTAGTTGAAACAAGTTTCTCGCCTTCTCCACGCGTCGGGCTTCTTTCTCATTTGTATGGTTTCCAATATGAAAAATAATTCGAAAAATCCAAAATTGTACTATAATTAAATTATTTTAAACGAAAATTTGTTAAAACCAAATTAATTAATCAATTAGAAAGATATACAGAAAAATCAAATCCACGAAAATATATTTGGCTGCTACCGGGATTCTTCCGGGGCAGGCGCGTTATCCAAGTACGGTATAGAAGCCTTGTATATTTCCGTGAATATATGTGAATATATAGGAGAAGACTTGGTTCGAATCCCGGTAGCAGCCAAATATTTTTTCGTGGATTCGATTTTTCTGTATGTCTTTCTAATTGATTAATTAATTTGGATTTAAATTTCACAGAACATTGTTCTGAAAAAAATTGAAACTTCACACTAAGAATGTGTTCTTGAATATGAACATTTGTTAGATCATTTTTATCGTCGCCGCGATTCTGCCCGCAAAGTTTCAGCTCGATTGGATCATGAAAAAAGGGTTAATAATCGATCCAAAGATTTTTCGGCAGACAAGCAGACTCTACAAGTTAAAAGAAAGGGAGTAAAAACGAAAAAATCATACAGTCTAAGATTCCGACTAAGATCGACCTTCACCCACCTGTTTACCGAATGAAAAATATTTTTCATAATACATGAACAAACATATTGCGAACAGCTTGCCTGGTGAAATTAAGTCAAGCCTACTTTTAACTAAAATTAATGCAATACATGTTTATTTTTAAACTTTTTCACTTCTTTGTTAACCAAACGAAATTAATATTGACTGAGAGTAGGAAGTATAAGGAACAAGAAACGGTTGGGTATCTTTTTCTGGTCCATACTACAGTTGCCAGGTAAAAATAGATGAGATAATACTATGTATTTACACTCATCTGTTTTCTAATTGAAATTTATATTAAAATACGGGTAATTTTATTACGAACACGATGGTATTAGGTTGCCTAAGTAAAATCGGTCAAGACTTTCGGTTGCCGCAATTTAAAACAGCGCTCAACAGAGAAGCATTGCGCGTATTATTCAGTGCGATAGAGGTGGACGCAGCGTAGCAGCCGTTCGTGACGCATCACCAACTAGGCCCGGTTATTTAACATACTTACTTAACATCACGCCGTTTCCCCGTGGGGGTAAGCAGAGGGGATAGAGCGCCACACTCTTCTGTCCTGACATACAACTCTCGCCTCATCCACATTCATACATCTTTGCGTGCAAGCTCGCCAGTTGTTGAGGCTTCTAACGGGACCAACTTCCAGTATTTGGTTGATCTGGTCATGCCACGTCTTCCGCGGTCGCCCTCTCTTTCTGGCGCCATCAACACTTGCATTATATATCATTCTTACCTTTCTTTCCTCAACATGCCCAAATCATCTGAGCGACCCTTTTTTAATTCTATTAATAATGCTAAGATCAGCTTTGCATTCATTCCTAATATCTGCATTCTTTACTCTATCATAAATTGATTTGCCACACATACTGCATTCAATCTGTTTGAAGTGGATTAAAATAGAAGTTCGTTTAAAGCGAGGATTTTTACGGAAATGGATCGTTTGATTGGTGGAGAACGCAAAAATCTATGCCTTAAACGAACATTTACTTTAATCCAATTTGAAACGACAAAGAGTGTTTTAGAGTATTCTAGAGGGATCCACAGTGTTATTGTCTTCGACATATTACGAGGGAATCTGACTGGGCGCATTCATTTTGTTACAATATTTTGGAGAAAAACATCTAATTAAAGTATTTATGCAACCGAATATTATGTTACTGAGTGACATGATAATAATTGTGATAAAAATATAACGAAATATACATTTTAATAAAAAAAAATCTATATTCAATATTCAATAGTCAATACTATCACAAATATACATTAACATCCCTGTCCGATCAATGAGATCTCCAATCCTTTTGGCACACTAAATTTTACAACACCAATCTAGGCTATTTCTCTCCTCTACCTAGAATGATCAACCAATTTAACGAGATATCGTCCAGAGACTGCAAACTTGATATGTTCTTTATGGCACAGGCTTGGTTCAAAAGCGAAATATTGATAAACTTGGCTGACGGTCCCTCAAGCGTGTAATACGTGCTTGTCACAGACACACGATGTTGACCTTGGAACCCGTGCACTCGCTGTAAACTTGTTAAACTAGTCTTTATATTAGTATGTAAAAACTTAACGATTTATTTATTTAAAAAAATTATTGATTTGCTTTGTATATTTATGTAAAAAAATTGTATGTAAAAAAAATATTGAACTACTTATTGATCTGCGATATTTTTATATTTTATGATATATTATGTTTCATTATTAATTATTACTCAACCGTAAAAAGTGTATTGAGTGTATTATATTTTATCTTATTCAAATGTAAATTCAAATTTTTTTTAATTTAAATTTATATTTGTAATTTATATACTCATATTTTAATGCTTATACCTGATACTTTCATTGCTTATACCTTTCATTGTTTATACATGTATCTAGTTTATATTAATATATTTTACTGCTTATTTTTGATATTGTTTAATGTATATACTTTTTGAAATTAATGTAATATTTTTTATGTAAAAGTCTGTAATGGGCGTATATATAAGTAAATAAATAAATAAATAAAATACTTAAATTTGTACTCTAATGTCACTAAATAACCATCTTTTAGGGTCATCAATGTTAAAATATAAAAAAATATGCATACTGAATTTCGTGCTTTAATGTTCACACCGCACTACCCTGTATTTTATTATCTAAAACATTTTACGCCGTACTGTGATGCAGAAGATCTGACCGTTCTGTAGCTGGTTACGTCTATAGCGAGGATAGCCGGTGACTGGAAGCCCGAATAATCCATTTAATCCATTTCTCGTGTCCGGTGGGAGGACTGCCCCTCCTGGAAAATTACTGGACTATAAAATAAAGCTGCGAGACTTTCTACTGGAAGAATTCTCCAGATTGAAATGTCTTGTTCCCGCCTGTCTCATCTAATCCACTTCAGCCCGGTAAAATCCACCGCTCGTTACTTTTAAAAATGGATTCAATTCTAAAATTATAATCGACTTGCACGTGTTGCTAAATAAATTGTGACGGCATGTCCCAGTGGAATTTTACGTTAATGCTTTATACACCTACGTGAAGTGTCTAGAATAATAAATGCTGTCGGTTAGAACCGTATGAAAAGTTCTGACACTAGCGAGAATGCGGCAACGGGTGGCTAGACTGCAGCAAGGCTTGGAATTTATTTATACGGCTCGAAGTATTATCAAACTAAATGACTACTACATATTTAAGCTTATATGTTGTGTATAAATCTACGTACATATATATATTTTCAAATAGAAATGCGAACACAGATTGCGTGTCGCATCAATATTAAAAATAGGAAAATAGGACTAACTTGTCACCGATGTTTCAAAATCTTTACCGACTTAAATGTCCAGAGACAGTTGAATATAAGTTGTGCCTTAATATATTCAAGGCTATTCACAACTTGGTCCCTCAATATATTAACGAATTCTGCATTCCATTTTCCGCAAATAATAGATCGTTAAAATAGTACCTAATGTCTGTATTCAACTCGCGAAAACACCTGGCCCTCTAAACTATAGTTTTAGCTATCATTCCATTTTTTTGCATGTCATTCAATATATAAGTACCTAATAGTAAATAAGTTCTTTAGCCAGTATGTTGTTAATATTAATAATATTATTTAAATAATGCTTATGTGTAAATTGCTTGCAATGAGTTGTCACGAAAACGGTGCTATATAAATCAATCAAATATATGTAATAAAATAAAAAATATACAACTACCCCGATGCACTATTCGTATTTATAAATTGAATGGAATGATGAATTGGATGCTTAAATCAAGTTGAAAAAAAACCTTTTTATAAATAAAAAAATCAAATGAATTAATTATTAAAATTACATTTTTATTAGTGTGATCAAAATTTGTTTGTAATTCATACTGGCTTGCAATGATTGATTATAATTATCCGTGCTATTTTTTGGTATTGAAATAAAATCTTCTCCCTTTCCACGCGTACGCTCAGATTATGATTACCTTTTGAATTCAATACATATGTTTAATACTAAATATGAAGAGTATCGTCATATGGTGAGGCAGATACTAGAATCTCGTTCCCCTCCCTGACCGTGATATTAGGTATACACATTACGAACCCCTTTTATGTTAAAGTTAAATTAGCAACAATCGGTTAGATGAAACTGTAAAATTGTTTTATCTGTCGTTACCAAATTGACTTATCTATAATTATTATGTCATATCTGTGTCATCATTTAATTGTGGGAGACATTGAACTATTATTTCTGTATTTTTTCTGTATACCAAGCAATTATGTCCTATGTTGGAAGACCGAAAAAGAAAAAAAAAATAATAAAAAAAATAAAAAATAAACTTTAAAAAAACATGTAATGTATGAACCGTTTGAATGTGTAGAGATTCAATTCTTGACGTTTCGCTGGAGTCCTCGCGGCGATAAGGCTCGCTCCTGAAGACCCTGTGACATGACGAACCATTTTTGTAAATAGTTTATCTTTTATATCTGTTGATTATTACACTCCGGTATATTTATATTTATGTTTTGCTAATGTCTATACTTCTAATTTTAATATTTAGTATACATTGTATCCCGATGAAGGGACAATTGGCACCAAAACATCTTGATTATTCAATAAATAGTGATTTTATAGAAAATTTTTCATTTGATTAATAATAATAATGTAAGCACCAAGTTATTTTGGTCATTTAAGAAATCCGGCATCAAAATAATATTTCCCATTTAATTTCGTTTCATACATTATTTATGGATCAGTTAGTAAACGACTGTCCTGACGAAGATACTTAGGCGTCGTCAGCTGCGTAGCGAAGAAACTGCTTTAGCATTAAAATAATGCCAAACTGGATGGCGAAAGTGTAGGGCCGATACGGCTTTTGCTCGTAGAACTGTGGTTGATTCCACTTCACACTGTCGTGACGAAGATACGGTTTTATTGAAACCGTCGACGTTAAATTAAGTAAAGTTTTTTTTTATAAATAAACAATTTAAAAATTTCGCAAATTTGACAGTTTAAAAATTAATTATAATTTACATTTATATACAGGGTGTCGTAGCTAGTAGCAATAACTTCGAGGCAGTTTTCTTCAATCCAAATAGAAAATATTTCTTACATTTGGATTAAATGTCGGCAGTTACAGAGATAAGCGACATCAAAGTTTGCATTTTATAGAAATATTTCTGACTTATATTCTGTAAAACATCCGATTGTCACCACAGTAACTTATACGGAATATTTAAAATTCATTCGCTTTGATACAAGTCACACAAAATAACAAAAACCTTTATAAATATATTTTTTATTATTATAATATAAATATTTTAATAATTTCTGCAAGGTTTTGATAATCTTATTTGATATAAATTACTTTTATAACAATCTGACGTTATACAAAGGATATGATAGAAATATTGACAAAAAAAAATGCAATCGTTGATCTCAATTATCTCCTTGACTGTTGACATTTCGCCCAGAGTTTTTTTCCAAACATTTTCTATTCAAAATAGAATGAAGAAGACTCCGAAGTTTTTGCTACTAGCTACGAGATATTCCATACATTAAAGGCCTGATCAGATTGTAGAATCTCGGCTCCAGAGTAATCTCCAGCTTTGTCTTCTTGATTACTTCTCCTATTGGATGCTGTATCCGATCTTGTGTGCGGTTATAATAAGCCACCAATACTAGCGCCACCGACACTTGTGTACGAGTATAAGTGTGTATTTATATCTAGGGTATACTGACAATATGCATTAAGTCATAAAAAAAAATTCTGAGATAATCTTATTTTAGAAATACGTATTAAATCTTTGAAGCAGTCAAACTCGTAGATTGTTCGAATAGATAGATCGTCAAATTTTCGATTTAAATTAGATACTAACATATATTTAATAATATCAAACATAATAATTTCGTTGTCTGTCCTCCCGTCCGTCCATCTGTCCGTCTGTCGGTCCGTCTGTCCGTCCGTCTGTCGTCAAACGGCCGGAGATAGGGCGCGAACTACGGTCGCGGGAACGTATGCGCTGGACGCTATCGAAGTCGCCACCATTGTATATCCGCGACCCGCCACAAATATCCTATAAATAGGGCTTGGAACCATTGTTCTGTCATTTTTGACGGGTAACAACTAGTCTTTATGCTCATTGTGTGAATTATGATGAAAAAGAAATAACACACGGGAACAAAATAATTTATTATCACCATACTAATTAAAACTTAAGACTTAAAAAGTAACCCACAAAAACCAAGTTTTTACAATACTCCCTTTCTCATTTCGTGTCCACCATATGCGTCGGAATCTCAATACAAGTTGTGTGAAAAAACCAATAAAAAGTTGAAAAATCCAAAATTATACTATAATTTTTTTTTTTAACGAAAATTTGATAGATCTTCTTGATCGTCACCACGAGTCTACTTCCAAAGTTTCAGCTTGATTGGATCACGGGAAAAGTGTTAAAAATCGATCTAAAGTTTTTTCGTCAAGCAAGCAGACGCCACGAGTTAAAAAGGGAGTAATAGCGTTTAGCAAAATCAGTATTAATTTTTTTGTTAACTTAATTTGAATAATGATCTGCTGCACTATCTAGTAGCAAAAATTGTTCTGGTACAAAGCATGGTATTGCTTTTTGTCAGAAGAAAAAATGTAAATATTTGAACAATATTTTTTATGTATGTTGTGAGAACACAATTACTGGATTTATTCACTGAGAGATTTTTATTTAATTAAGATAAATTAGAGACGAAGCTTCTTATTTGAGAAACATTTATATAAGTCTTTTGTATGATGGCCCAGGGCTTACAACCCGTATGAGCTGGCTTAATTAGTGATTACTCTACACAATGTAACGGTCACTACTTTCATCGTAATAATCCACACATCGAATTTTTTAAAGTTTTATAAATGTTCCAAATAGGAATCATCCGTACATTTTAAGCGCTTTGCTAGTGATTTTTGTTGTCTCTTCTCATGAAACAGTATACATAGATTTCACAGCTCGTACAAAAGACTTCCATATATGCTTCTCATACAGATAGCTTCGTCTCTGCGAGACTTCTATAATTTATCTTAATTAAATGGTAAATACTTTATTTACATGAAAAACAGACATCCTACGACAAAAGGCAGTATATCAGCATGCAGAACAAAATAATATATAAATCCTCCCATTTAGATAGAAAATCATCAAAATCTGACTTAACGCCTTCGGTTAATATACCCTCGATATGTTATTTCCCACAGACTCCGTTTCGGTTCTTGAATTTTACAGCAGTCTGGGATGAACAACATTTCCTGACATTAATATTTTAATGCATATTAATAATTATATTCCTTTATCCATTCGTATGAGAGGAATAATTTCAGCTGAGATAAAAGTCGTTTCACAATTGTAAATGTATTTTACGTAAATATATTCTACAAGGATCGCAGAAAAGTTGAGTGACTTTTCGATATAATTATTGATTTGAGTATTTTTTTACTGGCTTACCCGCACGGCTTCGCACGTGTAGATTTTTAGTAACTTTAGTCATATATATTTAACAAAAAATCAAAGATTTTCGAATCCAATAATATAAACCTAAAGCTCCTCAAGCAATTAATAAAAACTTATGTGTGGAGTATTTTGCTGTATGGATGTGAGACATGGTGCATTGGCGACAGAGAAAAAAAACGATTAGAAGCCTTCGAGATGTGGACCTACAGACGTGCCTTAGGAATTTCCTGGAGAGACCACATTACGAATGAAGACGTTCTCAGCAGGATCGGTGAAACCAGGCACATGATGAATACCATCTCGAAAAGGCGGTCAAAATGGATGGGGTATATTTTACGCCATGAAAAACTGCTCAAAACTATACTGGAGGGAATGGTAGAGGGAAAGATTGCCAGAGGGTGTCCTCGCTGTGAATATCTTGAGCAAGTGCGCCAAGATATGAATTGTGCCTCCTACACAGAGCTGAAGAGGATCGCCGGAGACCGAGCAGAATGGAGAAGAAGATGTGCTTTGCTGCAAACCAATCCCACGGATTGAAACCCAGGAAGGAAGGAAGTCATATTTTATCAATTTGTGTATTAACCTTAACATATAGATATATATGTCGTTTAAAAATAGAACAAGCCTTTTGATCTCTGGAATGGAGCTCCTGGAAGACGACACCTACAACTAGACCACAAGGCGAGTGTCTTAACCACTAGACCAAGAACATTATTATGGACGCTGAACTGTCTTGTTTTTTTTATATTAATACTGGCTGTACTTACTGCTTCAGTTTAAGAGTATCAGTGAAAAGTCAATATAATCTAAACTACTCGTCCAAACAATATTGTGTACAAGGATATTTTGATCTATATCTAAAATTTTACTGACTACAAGCAAATTTATTTTGATAAGAATTTAACATTACCTACTTATATTACCCCCGAAAGATTAAAATTAATTTTAAATATATATTTAAACAATTTGTGAATTGAAATATATAGATATACATATGTCATTCTGCAACTTTTTATAGAACTTTTTGAGTTCTACAACTCCTCTATAGAAAGTATTTAAATAGCTTTTACCGTTCGTAAATAAAAAACGCATCGCTCGACCATTTTTTCGTCGACTTTCGAACAGAGCGAGCACACTGTGATCAGCGTTCGTGATACCAGCAGTATTAATTAAAGGAATTTCCTCCCGGGGCGAGAAGTTTTTCCACGTGCGAATATTGAACGGAATTTGCTAGAAAGTGATCCAAGCAATAGAAACAGCGTTAATTAGTACGAATTAAGAAACAGAGCAATTATAAGTGTGTGAAATATTCTGGAAACATTTATTGACTTTTAAATTAAGAACGGTACTTCGATTTAACTCGTGTCTAGTGACTTTTTTTGGTAATATGTGACAGTATATTTATTACAAAAGAATCACATATAATTGTGATTGGTGTGGGGTGGAACTTATTAGATACAGTAAAGGTCGTGGTTTACTGCTAATACATTTAGAATAATGTACCTACAAGGTGACCAGACATGTTTGTCTAATTTATGGTAGCATTTTAGTAATAAGACGTCTGCCTTATTATGATAACTACCCAGAGTCCTTTCTAATAAAAGAAATGCCAAAGAATACTTATCATATTAATATTCCTACTATTTTCAAACTTAATTTAACGTCCATGCTTTTAAAATAGAACTAACTTGGAGGTCTCCTGAAATCCCGGACCAATTAGATCACTAGGCGAGCGTCTTAACCACTAGACCAACAAGTTACTCAAACAAGATGGAATGTATGTTTTATATTCTTTTGTGATAGGGGGAAACAGATTTAATGAAATTAAATGTTAAATATTTTTTAAGAATATTCTTGAAGCTTCTAAATGGAAATTGAAAAAAAGTGAATACTTGGTACCTATTATTATTTTCTTTCTAAAATTCCTTACTCATTTCATTTCATTTCATTAACACCTGCCATATTCTCACACAAAAGTCGAGATTCATACATATTTCTCAACCAAGTGAGGCGAATGGTAAACCGGTGTGGGAGCAGATTATCCATTCGCAATACCTTTTATTAAAACTCAGTTTTTACCTTCACATGTGTTTCGCATAAGAACATGGCTCATACATATATCACACACGAGTATATCGTTATATAAATTATGGTTAGACATAATTATTAATTTAAAAAAATAACTATCCGAAACGCTTGGTTATTTTTGGTAAAATGACACTCATGATTAGATAAAATAATAATTTTTCTGAATATTTCAACCATGTTTTAGAAACAGGCCACATTTTGAATACAGAAAATGCATTTAAATTTACGCATAAATAATAAAGGCCTTAGATTTATTTAAAATCGCCTAATTCTTTTGGTAAAATGACATATAGTTTCAATTTTTGAATAAAATAACAATTTTTTAGAATATTTAAACCATGTTTTAGAGACAGGAAATATTTTTCATACAGAAAATGCATTCAAATTTAAGCGCAAATATAAAAAGTCTCAGATTGGATAATGTAAAAATTTTGGTATCTAAAAATTCCTTAGATAATATTTCATTTGTATATGAAATACAAATAAATTTACATTTATTAAATCTAACAAATAACGTTTTATGTAATATACTAGTCATTTTAACATATTTATTCCTTTTCTTCCCCTTCCAAAAATTAATTTCATTTCATATATTATAAAATTACGAAATAAAACGGCCACCTTGTATTCTCACTCGGTACAGAGTACAATTTATTCCGAATTACGTTGCCGGCCATTGTGACGTCTCGATAAGCTTTTGAACCGTAAATTTCAAGAGTAATTACTTCGGCATACGTTTGGGATTACACTTAATCAGATATGCCAGCTTGCAATGGAAATAACTATTCCTGAGTACAGAAGTCCGTTCGTTCAGTACACAAATAATTTCCACACGGTTACATTTGCAGTAACATAATATTTCAAGCTATTAAACGCAAAGTTAGACAAAATGCAGAAATATTATCGCGCACAAATACAGATGCATACACGTAAAACATAACACACCCACACACACGAATGAGAATTAATTTCGTAGACAAAAATTACGAAACACATGAATTTCGATGGCGAAGTAACATAAAAACATATTTTTTTTGTTTAGAAAAAAATATGAAAGATCCGAGGGGTCTATGATAATTTAATTTTCGTGTACGTATACCAAAATTTGGATAAATAAAAGTAAATTTATACGATATTATATTCGTTTTTGTAATAACGTTTGTCACTTCTTTTTTAGGTTAGTTGTCTACATCTGTGTACGTCTCAGTATATTTGTCACTTTTTTAAATATCTATGAATATTAAGCTGTTTTGTTTGTTGCGGTAAGTCGTTATATAGTTTCAGCCCTTTGCAAACAAGTCGTGATTGTTCAGTTTTTATTTTGAAATTTGTTATGTAATAGTTTTTTGATGTTTTGGTGTGATGTCGATGTGTTTCGTGTATTTTCTGTAATTTGATGTCCCTGTCTTTTATATCACCATTCGCTAGATTGTGTATTAGTTTTAGGGTTTCAAAGTTCGTTACGTTATTTATGTTGAATTGATTTATTGTCTGGTAGATTGATTCAATGCCTTTTCATAAATTTTTTAATTAATAAAAAAATACATTAAAATTCTAAACTATGTAGGATGACTGTCACTGACGGAACCATATTGATTCCACTTGGCGCGAGGTATCGAGCTATTTATAGCTATGCCACCCGCGCCCTACGTCTGGAAACGTCTGCCCCAATATCATTCTTTTTATTTTTCACCGTATATATAATATTATATATAATATTTTTTGTTGCCCTCGTATATTTGTGTGATGTGGCCAATTTTTTCGTGCAGTTCAAGTGATGCAATTCGATGCATTTCAGAGCGATTGTTCATTCTGTCTCGATTGAAAATCTCACAAAAAGTAAGAAGAGAGAATTTATTAACAAATACTTATCAATTTCAAGATATATTATATATGTCTCGTAGAGACGAAGCTATCTTATATGAGAAAGTAGGTATGGAAGTCTTTTTGGATGTTTTTAGGGCTCACGACCTACCGTATGGTTGGCTTAAGTGATCACCAATTCCAGCCATGATTGACCGACACATCCATTAAATTTTTGGAAGTGGTGTATACGTTACATTTTTACACTCATATTACGTATGAATTTACTAACTCCATTCGTGGTTGAAATTTGAAGACCCATGGCAAGAAGTTGTTAACTAACATTTTTGTCAAAAATGAGTTAATAAGCCGTCTAAACTAAATATTGTACGCTCTTTCCATTGGAAATAATACTTAAAAATAATTAAAACACGTTCAAATCGTAGGGATGAACATATTAACTACACTTTTTCATAAAAATCAAATCTTACTTATGGGAAGAACATGTTATCTTCAATAATAACATGTTCATGCCATCATTCTGAAATTAACACGCCTTTTAATTTGATTGGAATATTTATGGTTAATATAAATTTTACTCTGGCAGTAATGTCATATATTTGTTTTTATTTGAAGACTATTATAATATGTACTTATATATTATTTTTCAATAATTTTAAATGGTACATACCATGTTTTGTATAATTATTTAACATGCCAGGTATTTTGTAATTTTGGATAATGGCATTTGAAGGGTTGTTTGATGTTCGTGTTTTACCAATTTTGAAAAGGTGTTATTCTATTAAAAATGTGTTCCAGACGCGAAAAAATGGTTGTTAACTACATTTTTTAATTTTTAGAATTTAATCTTCAAAGCATGAAGTGTCTTATTAAAGCTCTAAACATCTGAAATATTAGAAATATATTAAATTACTGTAAGTTTAGTGTTATGTTATATGTTTTAATTCGTCTTTAATTGTTGTTATATTTTACAAAGAAAGGGAGTATAATAGAAACTTGGTTTTTATGGGTTACTTTTTTTACTAGAGTTGGAAGATATAATATATATTCTTTTCATATACGTATGAAATTCATCCGAATTTTTTTAACACGTAGACTAGAATTTGCCTGAAAATTATTTCAATTTTGAACTCGGGAAATTTTTCAATTTCATTGTGAATTTTGAGATATCGACAAAATGCGAAAACGAATTAGGGGAGAACTCGGAGGGCTCGGCCTGAGATACCTTTCAGGTTATCCGAAATAAGTTTGTTAATTGCATTTCAATCGTTTCAAACTTGACCGAAAGATTTTACAACTTGATTGGATCACCAAACTCTGTTGATAAGCGTCCAAAGATAGGATTAAAGTCGTTAGGCAGAATCACGTCCCAAAATGGATTTCATAGAATTAATGCAAACACTTGTCAAGATATAGAAACTATATTGTGAGCGATGAGCCCTGAATTCATAAGTTATTTATTCATAAGTGATTCAATATCTGACAGTTGTTATCCTTCACCAAACAACGATAGAAAATACCGTATTACCGTAAATAATTTGTGATTTTAAGTATTTCGATTGAGAAAAATATTGTAAAGAAATGACAAAAGAGATTATGTACAAAAATCCCTTGCAATATATCCCTTGCAAAAAAGCCTCTAAAACAGTCTACACACTCTCGTACTATCTACGAAATTCGGAAAACGTCTACAAGCGCCTGGAAATGGCGAGAACATTTAACACTAGAAATGTACATAATTAATTATCTCGTAAAATAAACCTTTACCTGACATTTTATCTGAAATTTTACGTTCACTGGAAACGCAGTACTCTTTTTTAAACTAAAAGAACCGTTTCACATTTGTTTCGCTACTGCGGTAAAAACTTTTCTAAAATATTCGCTTCCGAATTATCTGTTACTTCGTTATTTCACGACTGAGCACACCGGCCCGTCGTTCTGCGCATGTTCCGCGCTGTTCTGCGCGCATGCGTCTTCGCTCGTTTTGTGCTGTCAAACGTCAACGGACCACTCGTTACAATATCAAGGGTTTACTGACCCGGGGTTCAAGCCCCATCTCCGGCCGTTTAATTTCGTTTTTTTAGCCGTGAAATTACGGACGTTACACAAAGTTACAGACAAAGGGACAGACAGATAGGCCGGACATACGGACGGTCGGACGGACAGACAACAAAATTATTATGTTTGATTTAAAAATAAGCATTTTCAAGTGAATATCACAATCTAAGTCACTCAATTTTACGTACTTTTTAAATTTTGCATACTGTTGTGTATGTTCTATAGCTGTAATGCTCGTAAGTAGATTATTGAAATACTTCAATAATCCAATTTGGTGAAAATATCAAGGGACTTGTCTTTGAGTTTTACGTTCCAAAAATCACATTTATAAAAAATATGACTTGCATTGATAGTATTAATAATACCTACCCTTAATATTTAATAATGCAAATACATAAATGTTGGTAACTCATTTAGCCAAATTCATGATGAACTTTGTTTATATACGTAACTATTCAAGTATATTTGCTTAACCAATAAGTTTTGATAACTATCTGTAATGATAGTTTCCGTAACCGGTTGATTAAATAAATAAACTCAAGTTATATAAGCAAAGTAAGTATTCAGTGTAAATTTGATTATAATGTAAATCGACGAGTTCCCAACGTAAACTCAAACATCTACCAATAATTCATTTTTGACTTTTTTGTACCAATACTTTTTCCACAATACAAAATATAAAAAAAATATTATGAGTTTTTTCGAATAAAAAAACTGACATAAAAGCAGACAAATACGTATTTTTGTATGTAAAGCCAAACTTTAAACAACTCTCCTTTGAATCGCTTTTGTGTTAATGTCAAAGATTACGTAGGGGCCGTCGAAATATATTATCTCGAGATAGAAACAAGAGGATCTATATTTAATCGAGAATTGACGAATGGTTTGAATTATTTTAGAATGTTGGAATACGCGATATCATACCAGAAGCTTCGAGAAGATCGGGTCCTAAAATACGTCGGCAGCGGAGACGGATTCGGAGTTGTACAACTCGACAAAAGGTGCAAATAAAAAGTACCTGCATGTGAAATATTCTAGTGTGCATCAGTGCAAATTACAGAATCGTGTCCATTGATTTAAGTGTTATTTTGAACCCACCGAACCGCTGCGAACGCGATCGTGACAATTCAATAAAGTCAGTACATTAAATATTTAGCTATAGATGTAATACAATAAATGAAAATAGTTCAACTGATATATATATTTTATTATTAGTAACGCAATTACATCGGACCTATTGACGATATTTTTCCATTTCGTATATTGCCCAATGGTTTGTTTGTCCGACAAATTGACCCCTAGGGCGCTCCCATTGGACGAAACTGTTAACTCGCTCGGAAAAACAAAAGGAAACATGATTGGAAAACTAATGTGGGCAGTTGAAGGCTACATCGTTGAAAATCCTACAAAAATACGATTAAGTAATAACAAAATAATCCAGTGGAAAAGTTGGCGTTTATATCGGTTTAACTCTGGTCTAGCAAGATCTAAGAAAACAATAATACTATAGAATGTTTAACAAATATTGATTTTTTTACCTTATATTCTTCAGTTAAGATATTTCCCGTCTTCCAAAGTCTCTTCCGCCTTAAATGGAGAAATGCTGAACCTCATTTTTATATTTAATTGAATGTAATATACCAATTTCTTTGAGGCGTATTTCAGACCGGTTCCAGAAACTGGACTTTGGCGCAGACGTTACAACAATGAGCTCTATACTCTATTTAAGGAGCTAAACGTCACAAAATTTATAAAACTCGGAAGACTACGGTGGCTGGGTCGTGTGGAGAGAATGATCGGGCATCAGCACCAAGGTCCCTGGTGAACTCAAGGCCGATAGGGCGAAGGAGCTTAGGAAGGCCTACATTAAGATGGAGCGACAACGTCCTCAAAGACATTTCTGCCTTGGAACTTCTGAACTGAAGAGAGCTGGCACTAAACCGAGATGAGTGGAGTAAGTTTCTTGAGGAGGCCAAGACCCACCAGGGGATGTAGAGCCAAGAGTGATGATGATGATGAATAAATCAATTTTTCTATTATTGATGGATTTGGCGTTTACTTTGTAGAGATTAATATTGATGACAGATTATTAAAAATTATATTAACCTTGTTACTGTTACTGAGTTTAATATCCATACTAATATATAAAAAGGTAAAGTTTGTAAGTTTGAATATAGGAAGTAATCTCCGAAATTACTCATCCGATTTCAAAAATTCTTTCACCGATATTTAAAATAGACTTTCAGGGTAGACATACGTCATTTATTATTTATATCAAGCAAACATAAAAGGGCTTTTCGTGGTGACCTATTTTATAACTAAAGTCGACGAAAAAATGGTCGATGGATGCGTTTTTAACAAACACCGCCTTAACGGTAAGAGATATTTCAAAACTTTCTGTAGAGAAGTTGTAGAACTCAAAAAGTTCTACACAAAAGTATGGGACAAAATATTTGTTAAGTTAATACATAAATTGATGAAATATGATTTAAAGTTACTAAAAATCTACGCGGGCACAGCTAATAAATATTTAATATGTTCAGTACTTAAGTTTCAAAGGAATCAGAATGTCTCATCGACAGGTGAAGTATCAAATCAACTACTTTTAAAAAAAAAACTTTTAAATTGATTCCACTCAAATATTAGTAATAAAATTCAATAAAAATAATGGTTAGGTAGGTACTGAAAAATGAAAAAAAAAGTAAATCAATGTAAAAACTTTTTATTTAAAAAATAGTCAGTTTGAAACTATCGATGAGAGATTCTGTTTCTGAAAATTTCTGAAAATATTTCTGAAAATATAAAATATAATAAACTCGGTACAGTTAACAAGATCAATATAATTTATATTAATCTGTCATTATCAATTTTTCATTTACAATTAAATTAGTAGTTTGGTCGCCTAGTGATGTAAATACAAGATAAATATTTAAATTAACAATAATTCATTATTGTTAATTCAATATTTGAGTTAACAATAATTCAATTATCGATATAACCATCCATCTGGATATTTGTCTAATTAATACATCACCGATATATTGGTATATTGTTCAAATAATTAATTTCGCAAGGGCTGAAATTATTATCAACCTTCAGAAATGTCGAAAGGATATCGGGAGGTCATTTCATCCCTGTTGACTGATATTTCGAAAGGCCGACGTGAAGTGAAAGTTTGCATTGTACTGAATAATTGTATCGTTAAGAATTCATCAATTTATTTCGGTAAGTCTCGCAGTGAGGCCATCAATGTCTAGTAATTGTGGCGGTAAATGCACTGTGAGTAGACCAAAACTTGTGCGGCAGATTCCATATGATAAATGATATTCTAGTCTAGAGGCACGAATTTCGGGCGTTTTTAGAGCTTTGTAAAAAAGAAACAAAGAATGTTTTTGGTGTATATTTTTTTAAGATTCGTTTATTAAAATTTTAAGAATATATAAAAAATAAAAAAGTAATAAAAATTCAAAACTCGAAAAGTTATCGGCTGGTAAAGTGGGGGGTTCAAAAAACCACTCACTTGCAGCGTCACCGAAACCGCTGTATTTCGGTAAATAATTGGAATTTTGAAAAATTCCTTTGAGGACATAATCTTGAATGTCTAATCTTACGAAATATACAAAAATAAAAGTTTTTTTTAAATTTCTAGACTAGAATACCCCCTTAAGGCCCTAGGTTTTAATTTATTAGTTAAGCTTAATCGATAATAATAAACTAAATGGATAAATTTACGTTGTTGAAGACCAAGAATTTTATACAATACATTAATTAATTGAAATATGTTATTTTAAAAAGAAGATAAATATATTTAAAGCTAGTGCTGCTTTTCTGATGGGTCTTTTTTGGTCCAAGGTGGGTGATATTTGTAGCTAAATTTGGCTAAAGTTAAAAATAGCGGTTATTAATTAAATAGCGTTTATTTTTCATTCAGTGGGATGGATGAAATTTAGATCCGTAACAGGAATCTTGTGTGACCCGGAAAAGATCTATAAAACTTAAAGGAAAGATATTTATTTATTTATTAAGGAGTCTTAAGAGTTTTTTAAAATTTTATAATGTAAAAGCATAATGTTCATTTCATAGACCAATCAAAAAGATTCACAGATGTTAAGAACAAAGTTAGATAATATATTTTTAAGTTCATTATTTTTAATTAATTAATAAATAGTGGTAAGCAACAAACAATGTTAAGACTGAATAATGGTAAGTGATTGAATGTGAAAAAAAGTATAATAAGAAATAAGTTAAAGGAGTCAGGACAGAGACTATTGTTAGACCCGCGATAATGTATGGCTCCGAATGCTGGACTATGTACTCCTACTTTAAGCAATTCGAAACAGCAGATATGCAAATTCTTAGATGATCGGCAGGAGTAACAATAATAGATAAGATAAAAATTTCACGCATCCGTGGTAGTCTGGGTGTCATGGACAAAAACAGTAAGCTGAAGGAATGACAGTTGAGATGGTGTGGGCATATAAGACGGTGACCACAAGACCATACGGTGAAGCAGGCAATGTCTATGGAGCTTCATCGATGGTCATCCTGAGGAAGACCAAAAAACTCTTCGATGATTCAATGCTCCAAAATCCTACAGTAAAACGGCCTGGACGAAAGCGATACCTAAAACCGAAGAATATATAGCCTGAGAACAAGAAGAGCCGACCCCAATAGCTTACATAGGCAATGAGTTGCGAGTTGGGACAATGCAACGAAGAAGAAGAAGAATTAAATAAGGTTTATTCTAAAGACTGGAAGAACAAACTGCTCAAAATGGCTGCTGGTACAAATACAAAATACGGCTTGAACCAGTAACCAATAAGCTAATCAACACGCAGTTCGATACTTTTTGTATAGACTTAAAGCATATACAGGGTTATTTGGAAGACATTAATAACCTTGCAGGACAATATTCCTGCTTTAATTATGAGTCGAAGTTGTGCGAGTTCAGCATTTACGAGTTCTGAGTTATAAGAGTAGTAATTATGAGTTCAAGCAACTATAACATTTTCAATAGTTACTGAGATATGCGACATCTAAATTTGCATTATTTTTTTCAATTTTTCTATCTTATTTTTAGAAAAACGTTGGACTAACATTACAGTAACTTATATCGAATATGAAAAATTCATTTCCTTTACAAGTCGAATAAAATAATAAAAATGATGGTTCAACATTTTGTAAAAAATAAGTGCAAAAAAATGTACACTTTGATATGGCATAACTCCATTACTGTTGATATTAGGTCATGGCTGCTTGAATATTTTCGACTCATAACCAAGGCAGGGATGTAGTCTTGCGAGGTTATTAATATTTTCCAAATAACCCTTTATAATCCGAATCTGATCCACGATTCATATCTGGAATGTCTTTCATTTTTACTCCCCTTATTTTAACTCGTGGCGTCTGCTTGCTTGCTTGCCGGCTTGCCGTCGAAAAAACTTTGGATCGATTTTCAACCCTTTTCCCGTGATCCAATCGAACTGAAACTTTGCAAGCAGACTCGTGGCGGCGATCAAGAAGTTCTATCAATTTTTCGTTAAAAAAATTAATAATTATAGCATAATTTTGGATTTTTTAAATTTTTAATGTTTTTTTCATACAAGTTGTGTGGATATTTCAACGCATATGGTAGACGCGAAACCCGAAAATGAGAAAGGGAGTATTGTAAAAACTTGGTTTTTATGGGTTACTTTTTTTTAACTATCAATACTTCCGAATACATCACAAAATTGTTGGTGCTTCTCAAATATTTATGATGCATCTTCCTCCAAAGTGGTCTCATCTCGCATTCACCACTGATTTTGTGTCTCACTGTTGACCGTTTTGCTCCGTTTATCTGGATGAATTTGAATCTTCTGTGCCGATATATTAAAATAAATGTTTGTAATTTAGTGCCTCGAGTTTGTCTAACTTTTCATAATAAATAATAGATGGTTCTGGCACGTATCGAAATTCGCCGCCAAATCGTGTACACGGGTCGGTCCTATCAATTCCGTGCTGTCTCTGTGATTATCACCAGATCGATATCTTAACTTGTTAACCTATCTCAACTTAATGCTATCGAAATTCAGCGTTGACGAACATTTTTTTAAATAGTTTTTCGTTTTCATTTTGTATTACATTTATATACTATAGGAAAGGTATCAAATTAATTCATTCAGTTTCATGCTTTTTAAATACATATATCTTTCTAAACTGATACCAATTAAATTAACAAATCAGGACTAAAAAAAAATTGACCACTTTGTGAAGTTGATACATTTATTTTTTTTCTAGAAAGTTCCCGGTTTCTAGAAAGTTATTTTTTCCTAGAAAGCTACCAGACCATTAATAAATAATAATGAACAATTTTCATAACAGCATTGTGTTGTGCAAGTGAAGTGATGTCGTCTACGACAATTGCTATTGCTATGCTTGGAAAACCGTCATCTTAGCCTTTTGATCGTTGAGTCGTGACTTTATGGCGCAAAAAATACCGTTGCATGATGCGCATGCAT
>JADDOH010010039.1:0-24672 GCA_016648135.1 Agrypnia vestita | reverse complement strand
GCGTTTCGGTGATGACATCACTTAACATGAGTGATTATTGAGTCAGTAACCACATAGTGATTGCCCTAATGGATTCAAATCGTATTCTATTTTACTTATGACAATATATAAGTTTATATACCATAAGCCTTACGAAAAAGTTTGACAAAATTAAAAACGTAACACGGTTTCATAATTTTTATTTCGCATTCTTTACTTTTTTCTTGTCGGTCGAATATTGCAGTATCCTGATTTCACCTGTGGAAAATTCTATGTATAGCCATTTTCTGTGGTTGCATAGCCAAGATTACGTCTGCTTCTGTTACATTATTCTCTTCTCTCATTATTCTCATCACAACCACCTCTACTAATTAATTATTTGTATTTCCACCTAAACCAGGTACTCGTATTTTTGAATAAATTTAGATTAATACTTCATTTGTCGATGAGAGGTTCTGTTACTCTCGAAACTCAAGGGTGTTTTTTTTAATTATAGAATTTTTATATGAAATAAACACATAAAAATCGAAGTAATAGTATTGGCTTTATTAAAAAATCAATTTAATGTCATTGGTGTTTAAATATGGCGTATTTTTCGATTATGCAACACTTTTTATATCAACAGCCAACTTGACAGATGACAGCTGATTTCTTCTAAGTTTAGTTTTCCATTTCACCAGAAAAACGCATGCAAACTATGCAGATTTATTTCGAAAATCGTTGTATCTCTATCATATATAATACTAATAGCATAAAATTATCTTTCCAATAAAGCCAATACCATGGTCACGGTCACTTTTTATTATTTTCATATATTTCATTTCATTTTTAAGTTCTCTCTCCCTGAAAAAACTTCCTGTATAATTAATATTTAAACTCAATTAGAGTAAAAACATACTTTTATTCCATCGATTTTGAAGATTACGTCTATCTAATTTCTGAGAATATGTTGGAAGTAGATATGTTGAACTGCATACTTCGATGTCCTTTTTGACTAATCAGTGTGTTGTTAGTAATTTGGTATTTCCGGGAAATATTTAGTACGCAAATCGTCATACCGCTTATATGAAAATTTTTCAATTTTCCGTCGCTCACCCGATAGCTTGCATCAATATTAATTAATAGTTTGTAAATATTTCATCGATTAGGATTTCCAATTGATGAAGTATTCACAATTTCATTTTTTTTCTGTTTTAAGTATATTACCAGTTTTTTCGATTTAATCTTCTCCCATGGTGCCTTTAGAACAACAATATGTCATCCTACATTTATAGCAAACTGAAATTATGAGGGTCAAAGTTTAAATATTCATTTTTCAATATCTTTGGCGCGAGTTTCGGTTATTACGACTCAGATTTTTTTACAATGACACTATATAATTTAAAATAATAAAATAATGCTCCATTCAATAGTAAATGTTTGTAAGATGATGTAATTAAGTATCCCAAAAGAGGACTTTGGTTCAAAAATTACTTTTTTTTTTTATTAAAAAGTCGATTGAAAAAAAATGTCAGCTGATACATTGTTTTTGGAACAACGTCTGAAGTTTTCTTATAAAAAATATTATGTTTGTTTTTGTGTCAAAATGTCAGATAGTACCATGTTGTTACAATGTGAAGATATGAGATTACGCATTTAAATGAAATATTATTTTTATATCTTAAACAATATTTCGAAACCAATTTGAAAAATTTTCAATTTTCAAAAACCGCATTGCAGATTAACCACCTGGTTAATCTGCAATGCGGTTAGAATAACCCCAAATAATCGATTTACTTTATTTCATTTCATTTTCATTTTTTGGGTGTAAATGAATAATCTGGGCGCGTACTTTCTTTACGTTATCTCGGCTTATATTTTTTATATATAATAATTTGTTTACGGCGTGTTCCTGCTCGTAACACACCCGAAACTTTCTCTAGTTTATGTAGGAAAAGGTTTACTCGTACATTGTTCCGAAGTTCTTACGACAAACACATTGATATTCTTGCCTGGAACCGTTGGAACATCTAACATCTGCTCTTGTTTTCAAGTTAGGCTTTGAATTACTTGTGTAACTTTATATTTTTACATACGTACTTAAAGCCACTCTGCATGGGGTAGAGACACAATAGATGCACTCTAGCGTTGCCAGGATGGCTACAGATCATAAAAACTTTATATGTTAATAATAAAAAATGTGGGTGTGTGCTTGTGACCACGCGATAGAACTTATGAGTTTCCAATTTTTAAATATTTAATGTAGAAACTTAAGCCATGTTTCACTAGGGGACAAATCGCGAAACATTCCGCGCGGCATGTCGCATCAACACCTACGCTCATGTTTCGGGGACAATGACGCGGTCATTTGATGTGTACACACCGGGACTCAAATATCACTTGTCACGGAAATGTCGCCCGATGAGTTTATGATGACAGCTGTGTATCTATTTATACTTACCGCCCGATGAGGTTATGATGACAGCTGCGTATCTATTAATTTACGAGTTTATCGTAACGTAAGAGGAGAAAAAGGTGGTGGGTGCGAAATTATTTACTGCAAAGAGAAAGAAGGATGGATATTCTATGCGATCTTCGAATGTCTGACGGCTCTTTTGTCAATTTCACTCGAATGACAACAACTGATTTTGACAATTTATTACAAATAATCGGGCCTTTCATAGCCAAGTAAGACAATATTAAGGAACGCTGTTGGCCTTCACACCATTTAATTTTTATATTCACTGTTTGAAGTGTCCCACAAAATTGTACGACTTTGGTAGAGCGCGATGAGTTGGAGAACAATTTCGTTTCCCCACGTTAATGTCATTGATTTATACGGCGCAAGCGCATTCACTTGTAAATATACCACGTGGTACTGACGCGCGGCACAAAGTGAGCTCGCTCGGGTACCGTGCGCATGGCAACGTTGCCACGGCACGTAGAAATGCCGCGCTATGTTGTGCGCGACGTCGCGGAACAGTGCACGACGTTGCAACGTCACGTAGACTCTATTCCGCGCGTGCTGTTGAGAGACAATTTGTCCCCTAGTGAATAAATGGCTTTAAAGTCACTCTGCATGGTGTAGAGACACGATGGATGCACTCCAGCATAAAATTTAATGAAAACTAAATTGTAGTCCAGAAACATCAAGGGTCACGTTTACAAGACGCTATGAGACCAATTCTTATACGTACACTGAACACGCAGCTGATACATACTGAATCAAATTAATGAGCGTGCACTGGACGTTTTTGAAACCAAAATTTGGAATCATTGAAAGATTTGGCAGATACCTACTTTGTGGTGCAACATTATAATTTTAAAAAAAAATATATGTTTCTTTACTTTGTAATATACACACACAATATGAGTTATTAAATTACAACTATAGTTTCGAGAGGATCAGTCCCTCTCATCATCAGGTATAGATAATAACCAACTTAAATATCAAATTTATCAATCTAATTGGGTAGGTCAGGGGATCAGGGGGGCACGCGGTGGGGAAGGGTATTTTTTTCGCCGAACAGCTCTAGGAGTGGTGAAGTGGACTGAAATGTGATATTATTTATTAATGTGTTTCTTGAATTTATATTTTTTAGGATTTCAACGGTTTCCAAACTATTCATTATCCATCGTCTATGAGGAACCGAGTGGAGTAATTTTAATTTGTGACTATCGAAATAATGATTGGTGTTAATTATATGATTGCAAAATTCGGAGAAATTGTTATTTTTTAAGCAGCGGCGATGTTCTTTTATGCGTGTATTTAAGTTTCTAGTGGTTGGGCCAATATACTTTTTGTTACAGTCTCCACAAGTTATTTCTATATTCTACTTTTTTCTAACATACCTATTTTTGTTTTTGAATTTAGAAAAGTTTTATCAATATTATTGTTTGTGTAATAAGCTGGTCTAATGTGAGTAGGGAAACAATTTGTAATTTTATTAGAAATCGGACCATTTTAAAGAATTTTTTGCCAAAGTGTATTATCGGTGGTTTTAATATTTTTGCCTGAGTATAAATATGTTTCGATAAGTTTATTATTAATTTTTGATTTAAACATTCTATCTATTAACGCGCAATTATATCCATTGTTAATAGCTATAGTTGTAATTAAATAACTCATATTGTGTGTGTGTATTACAAAGTAAAGAAACATATCGAAATTTTGGCGTAGGTGTTACAAAGAACTCTGTATTTTATATAATAAAAGAGACTCTAGCTTTATTTAATTAGAAAGATTTCGACGGTTGGGCCATGTGGAGAGGATGACCAAACAGCTATTGAAAAAGTCACTGAACACAAGACCAAAAGAAAGGCTTACCTATACAAAAATACAGTAGATGGACTAATGGAATATTATAGCAATGTATAATTTAAAATAAATATATTCGTATATTTATCATTCATATAGAAAATAATACAAAACATTATTTAACGTCTTATCTGTTATATGCCAATTAAATCAAACATGTTAAGAGAATAAAACGCCATGCAGTGATACAATTTTGGATAATTTTAGTAATGGACATTTGATATTTATACACAAACTAACAAGAATTGTGGTAATTTTACCACAAATACTACATTGTATTATAAACAACTTATTTCTGAGATTTATTATAATCAAAGTTTTGTAAGCAAAATAGAAATTTCAATTATCAAGCTCTTTAATTGCCTTTTCTGTAAAACGTAGCATTTGTGAAAGCATTTTTTATTTTAGCAAGCTCTATGTGACTATTTTGAGATGACCTCGTATCGTGTTGGTGCGTTTCAATATCCTTGTCTTTTGTTTTGCCGTTAGACAACTTTTGTTTGCTATGATGAGTTGTTATCTAATTTTCTTGTCTTTCAGTTGGTGTTAGACATTTCATATTCTATCAACCTTGCCACGCCATACCGGGTCTAGAATTAAAACGGTTTGGTGACACTTGGCTAAAAATATCTTGATTAAACCCTGCGATGTTGAAAGTATCCCTTCCCAAATTGGAACCAGGTCGTCCATCAGGTCTTCTTCCACCTTGAATTAAATTCATCGCTGAATTCTGATTTGGTACTCTTGGAGTTGTGGGTCTTCCTTGCCCCTGTCCTGATGGATTATTATTATTTATTAATCCAATATTTGCATTGGTTTGACCTCCTCCTGGATTTCTTACAGCTGGATCGGTCTGAGAACCTTCAGGATTCCTTTGGTTATTTGTCTGGTTATTTGTACCTGGATTACTTGGAGCTCCTCCGGGATTTCTTCCACTGTTTCCTAGATTTCGACTCGGGATACCTCTAGAGGCAGCATCTGCACCAAGACCATAATTATTGGCTGCATTAAGAATCGTCACATCATCTGGTTGAACTTGGCGAACTTTTCTGGTCTTTGTCACCCCCTGATTTGGGTAAAGAGGTTCCACTTTAACATCATCTAAAAATTAAAATTTCCGATTAAATTGTATATATATATATATATAAAAAAAGTAATTCTCTCGTTCGATTTTTTTCATCTCGTCCGTCAAGATATCATATGATTTTTAAATCTATGTGAGAATTTAGAGGTAAATTTTTTAATATTCATTTATTTATTTCTTTGGCAACGAGCTAAATTCATCGCCCATACGATAAAGTTTTAAAATTTTCAAGAAAATTCCTAGGGTAGGTAATTTTATAGTAATAAAATAAACATATTTCTGATCTCGCACATAATTTAAAATATTACTCGTACCTACATATTATTTATGTTTATTAAAAGTTATTACTCTAGAAAAAATTAAATGCGCTACTCAAGTACAACTTATCTTAAAGAAAAAATATAAAATTAATTTAATCATATTTTTTATATATAAGTTTCGAGAAAAACAGAATCTCTCTTCGGCAGGTGAAGTTTTAAGCTGACTACTTTTAAATATAGAATATTTATTTTGAAATTTTAACTCGGGTATTAATCGCTTAGCAATATTACTTTCACGAACTTTTCTACTTTTATCTCAATATTTCTGTTACAATCACATTTACTCCAGCTCATTTTATTAGTGCCTAACCAATTAATTATTTATATTTGAACAAAATCAATGTAAAAATTCTATATTTAAAAGTAGTCAGTTTGATATTTCACCTGCCGTTTAGAAATTCTGTCTTTCTCGAAGATTAAGTGGTAAAATATAAAAATTTTATTAAACTCACATAGAGGTAACAAAGTTAATATTTTTTACCTAATTTGATGAATATCATGAATAATATCTACAGTTTTAACCAACCAAACCCATCAATAAAAGAAAAAAAATATTGTAATGATCTAGTTACAAGATGTCAATTGTGGTTAAAAGTCAAATTTTGTCTTGAAAGTCGCGTAAAGTACAAAAGATTAGAACGGAGAGAGATATGATTCATTTCTACTCGATATTATAAGTAGAGTAGAATAACACAATAATCCAGACAAATCTCTGAGTAATTCGAGTAGGAAGCACTCTCATAATCCAATCCGCGCACTGTAATATTCTGCATCAGATGGTAAGCAGTACAATGTCTGATTAATTTGTGAACCAACCGTAAACTATAATTTCTTCCTTCTTTTGTGTTTTTAAAACATTAGAATTTATCAGTTGGACTGATATGACTATAATGAATAATTTCAATACTACGCGACACATTTCTAGTTCTACTGCGCAGCACACGAAAACGCGAAATGAATCATTTCATAAGTGTTTAATTTTTCCAACCATTAAGAGTAACACAATTCCTTGAACATAATAAGGTCCGAATTAAACAATCATATATTACTTTTTATTTTAATAATTTTACTAACCAAGTTAAGATTTTGCAGTACCTTCATTTATTTATTTCAAAAAATATAAGCGAACCGAGCGGTCTATTATTATTACATTTTTCATTTTCATACATATATAAGCATAAGGATAGTAAATTAAAAATATACATGTAAAAGATAATTCAGCGACAATTAGAACAAATCACTTAATAAAAAGTATTAAACTGAGAAAACCGATCGAAAAATCTATCTACTGAAAAAATATCATTTACCGTATCAAAAAGATGGTCGTTTCTATCGCATTTATCACTATCGAGAATATTCCGCGTGTAAATAGCTACTCAAGTACTTCTTTACTGGCCGATTATAATTTGCGCTAAATCGCCGCTTTCGCTTGTCGTTGTTTCTATGACGTCTATGGTCTTCGCAGGTTGTTAACAATCTGTCTACGCGGCGTCACCTATATCTTCTTTATATAGGCTTTAGATTTCTGGAAGTTTCTGGTATTATTTTTGTGTGTTCCAAATATTCGCATAATTTTCTAGATTTTTCGGAAAACTTCGATAGTTTGCGGTTCCTCTTTATTTTAGCATCACGTGACATAGTAATAATAATTGATGCGAAACCTCCATGTTCACATCTCTATTTTAAAAATAATAAATATATAATTTAATGTAACAAGAGCTCTATACCTTTAAAACTTATTGATCTTTTTTGTCTAGATAATTGCTTTATACCTTAATTAATAAAAGTGGCAATAAAAATGTGTAGATTTTGTTTATTTTTCTTAATATTTATCTCTTTTTAATAACGTAGTTACCATTAGTTACATTTTTTATTTTAATTAATATTTTTAGATAGATTGCGTGTAGGAACTGCGTTCAGTTAAAAATTCTTCGCTGAGAGGTAAAGCAACATACATTATTAAATTTTAATATTTTATTAAAATAAAACAGATTTATGGGCAAATTATAAGTCAAGGATATTAAAATATCTTAAAATATAAAAATAAAATGGTAACAAATAAGTATGTGTTTCAATCTATGTATTAAACGTAGACAGTTCATTAAAGTAAAAGTATTTTTTTTGTAATTTTTGTAGATTTGTGTATTGAGAATTTTCAATTCATTTTGGATAGGATGATTGTTTTTCGAGTCCGACTCTGAAGCTGTTTTGTAATTTGAAAACAATTTAAAAATAATTATCCGAATGCCGAAACAAGTTCATTATCACCATTACAACATAATTGACGTGTTTGTATACAAAACTAATATAAAAGGCAGAAATACCTTTCCTATTACCGTCACGTCTTTCCCCTCAGGGCTAAAATGAACTCTCGTCTGGTTCAATTTCATACAAGTTTTTATGAAGTTCAAGAATGAGACACAATTATATATTGCCAGGGGCGTGCGGTGAGAACTTTTGACATGACTTTTATTTAAAAACATATTCGGAAAAAAATATCAAAAGTTAATATTTCAATCTAATGAAATATTAAAATCTTAGTAATATGTTAATTATTGTGAATATTACGAGATATATCTCTTTTTTTTTCAATTTATTGAGCAACTTTGTAGATTACATTTTTAAAATTTGATTTATTACAGTGTTTTATATTGGAAAACCCGTCTAAATTTCAATGTAAGAGTAAAAGAGCATTTGAGATGTCTGAATAATCATGTTTTTTCTGAATTTTCAAATCATTTATTAGAAAATGATCACGGTTTTGTTAAAAAAGTTGGACTTGGTAAGAACTTAGTATAAATTAGTAAAGCATGTAATAGTTAACAAAATATTATTAATAGTCAATTAAATTTAACTTCTAGCCCAATTCTTAAAAAAAAATCCAATAATTGTGTGTAATCAAGAGCTTTAGCATAATGTATAAAAATAATTTTTCAAATGATTTAGAAATACAAAAGACATTATTCATATTAATATGTTAATATGAATAACATTCATAAAATACCCTGACGATGGAAAGGTTTTTCCGAAATATGTAGGTGTAATTAATAAAATATAATTAGATACATACAAATAATAAAATCATTTTTTTTAGATATATCTCTTACATGGGTTTCTTTTCAAAATATATGCTTAGGAAAAAGTCATGTTTCTTGATCCCACTGCACGCCACTGAGATACTGGCTTAATTCAATGTCCACAGAATTGAATATAAGTTGTAACACACAATTTTCAAGGCTATTCATAATATGGCTACTCAACATATTATTGTCTTCTGCATTCTATTTGCTTCAAATAATAGATAGATTGATAAAGTTAGTTAGTAATCTGTGTTCTTTGGATTTGAAGACTATTTTTTCGGCATGTACATAAAGTGTTTTCTGTTTCTTATACATCATAAAGAATGGTTTAATCGTTAGTTTGTTTTATATCAAAGATACCTAACTTCTTAAATACCTCATATGTCCTGGGGTTTTAAGAATTACTTTTAAAATGATTTTCTGATGCAATGCGGCCTATCAAAAAATTTCTCAGAGCTAGTTTAAAATACTCTTCGGTTATCATATAATTCTGGTTTCACGAAAAAGGATATACCGATGCACAAAATCTGTTGGAAATTCAGATATAAATTTCGTACCAGCTACGTCAAAAACAATTGCCTGTTTAAAAAGTGAACATTGTTTTAACCGACTAAAACACAAAGCTCTTCTCGAGGAATACTTTATGAAAATTAACTCTCTCGGATGGCGTAACTCAATTAACTTAAATTGACGT
This sequence comes from Agrypnia vestita, assembly GCA_016648135.1. Taxonomy (NCBI): domain Eukaryota; kingdom Metazoa; phylum Arthropoda; class Insecta; order Trichoptera; family Phryganeidae; genus Agrypnia; species Agrypnia vestita. Next base: position 15,218 of record JADDOH010010039.1, on the reverse strand, counting down.
CCTTCAAACTATGAAACTAAACTCTTCACTATAAAAATAAAGTCCTGAAAAACAAAATTAAATTATCCTGTTATATCTAAAGGTATCTTTTATATTTAAAATTAAGATGGAACGACAGTGTCCTCAAATACACATATGCCTTGGAGACTCAAAACTTGAAAGAGATGGTACAAGACTGAGATGAGAAATGAGTGATGTTGCAGAGCCAAAATTTATGATGCTTTTTGAAGTTATACTTCTTTTGGCTCGTTCACAGTAAAATTCATGATATTTAAATATTTTTTAAGAAAGATTTCGTTTGTCACCATGCCAAAAATGATTTAAAATTATATTCGAGATATTTACTGCAAAAACGACTAAATTGTGAGATATTCGTTTTCAAATCAAAAAACACATTCATTCATTAGACATTCAATGCAGCTGTCAAAGTTGTATAGTTCAGAAACTTTTGAATACGGAACCGTTTTAGGCCGAAAATTGATAAAACATGAAAGTGGGCAGTAACTTGGCCTTTATTTGAAAATGCGCACGTTTTTGAAAAGGAACAACGTCTCAAGAACGACGTTATATTGAATTCTTATCTGCTGTCAGATTCGGTTAACATGCGATTTCACGAATGATCGTTTTTAAGAATATTCTTCTACAAAAAAAAAACTTCTACCTACCACGCGTATATGAGTACACGCACGAATATTTTTTTATTTCAATCAAATTGAGTGCTTTTCTTATTTCTTTAATTCCGATATATTCATTTTTTTTAACATAATTCTCAATTTAATTGTAATAATTTCGTTGTCTATTTGTATGTCCGTATATAATATAATATATATATATAAACTATTTAAACTTTATTTTTAGGAACCGACATGTAAAAGTTCCATCATTTTTGATGGGTTTCAGCTGGTACTCATATAATTGTACAAATAACATTACTTCTCAAGTGAGTCGCGTATAGATTTTTCACGCGGACGTCTGAGCGACCGCATTTCCGGTGCATTTCCGTCCGCATTAAACTTTCATTTTCCGATTCAGACTGACCGGAACACTTTACTTGACGGCCACTTTTCGTCCATCAGCCGTTTCAATCAGAAACGAATCGTCCTATAAACTGGAACGAGGATCCCCTCCCAGATCCATGTTATCAATGGCGATCATGTAAGATTCTAAAACCTACTTTAAACGATCATAAGTTTTATTTATGTCTGTTTTATGTATTACGATGGGACCAGGACGTCGTTAGTTGATGGACAAAAATAAAACTGCTTTAATGTAAGTCTTTTACTAGAAATGTGATCGAGTGGCGTATCTAACATGTGCAACCTTTATAACTGTAGTAATTGCATATACGAGGACTGTATGATATGTTCCCGTTAAAATTTTAGACACGTTTTTGAGTGACAAATGATCCACGGACGTTTTGACCGATGACAAAATGCACAAAAAAATAATTTCAAAATGTTTCCTCTATAAAAGAGCTTTAAATAAATTAATATATGTGATATTGAAGGCAAGCACTGCATTTTTGCTGAGCCTGATCTAACTAAATGACTAGCTGAAAAATTCATTGTTTTAAATGGGGGTGGATAGTATAGTATTTTCAGCTAAACGGAATAGAAAGCCATGATTACATAGCCTTACATGTCATAAGCAACGTACGTGAATTGTATATTGAAGAAAGTGACTAATCAAAAACGGTTCTCTTGATTTTTTATGACAGTTTTTAATAATCTGGAAAGACAATCAAGAAAGAATCGCGCGAAAGTTTTCGCGCTAGATGTGGGGTACGCGGGTGCGGTTGAGCTGCGTAGCTATTAATATCACCTGACCGGACGATAACGCATTTTTGACGCAATATCCGTTAGCGACTAATGTGAGCGAATAAAAGTGAATTCTCAAAATCAGAAATACAACTTTTGTTAAATAGTTCAAGGATCGTTTTTGGTCGAACTGTTTCTTTATTTTCTTAATTTTTTAAATCCAGAAAAAAATTCGCGTCTGGCTATCAAAAGCTCTTTGAGTGAAATTATAATCTAGTTTGTAATTAATGGGGAGTTTTATTTTACGGGGTGAAAAGTACAACCTTCCTTCCAAATTATAAATAATATCTGTTGATTTTTATATTCATGCTGAAATTTTAGTGTATAATTAGTGACGTATGGTGACGTCGTCCAGAAAAGCATATAATTATAATGTATCAATCATTTTTAATGCAATCCGATATCTGATCAAAAACATAATTTCCTTAAGATATGTATGTATTATATATGATATATTATATATTACATATCACATTCACATAGTAGTAAAATATGTATTTTATTTTTTTAAATGCCATCCCTTAAAATATTTTCATAATTTAAGCCAGGGCTTTGTAACTTTTAGCATTTTACTATGAAAAAAAAATTTTTTACATAGTATTACATACATACAACCCACACGGCATTCAAATTAATTTAAAAATTTAAATGGGAAATGAAAAATTAAGTTGTGTACTCAAGCTTATCCAGGTAGAGGGAGGGCAAGATAACTGTATTTTACTCAGGATCCTAGAGTGCACTTGAACAAAATTTGAATAGTATTCGATATTATACATATTTTTATCAAAGGGGTGCCGTTGTTTTAGGCAGACTAAAAAAAAGTGAAAATCAACTCTGCAACACAAGAAAGAGTCTTAAAGAATAAATATAAAAAATTTGGAACGCATGGCATTTATTATATGTAATATATTTGGACAGGGGTGATTTTGTTTTGCGCAAGGTCCAAAAGAGTAAATAAGCAAAATTTTACAATGTTTAATAATGTTTATCACTTCAATTATCAATTACCGAAGCGAAACACATTACACCCAGACTTGAAGAAATCACAAAAATGTTTTTTTACTTAATCGAGAATGGAACTGGGTACCCCTGGCACGAGAATCCAGTACTATACACTCTGGACCACGAGGCCGATAATGTTGCTATATATAGCAGACAGACAGAGAGAAATTAACTTTTATACAAATATACAAATTTATTTTATTGGACTTTCATCTGAACAAGACATAACTCAAAGTAATCTCCGAAATCTTGAAAGCATTCATTATATAATTTATAAAGGAGTGTACTTTGTAATTATTTCTGGAATTTTAAGCTAATAAATATGAAATATATAAGAGTTGAAAAGATATAATTAATTAATCCTTCCCAGCATCGGGAAGGTCGCGGCTACCTGATGTTTAAAGTAATTGAATTAGAAAATGTTCCAGTTTTGAGCTGGAACACGTTGTAATAACGATGATTTCTGTGAGATGAACGACTGATTGGATTAACCCTGACGTCGTCTGCCCCGGGGGAGGCTTCGGATTGAAAGGGGTGGCCCCCGAAGCCTTAACCCCTCAACAACCACATTTAAAAAAATCAGGAAAATAAATCATAATACTGCAACTTTATAAAAGGTGAATCAATTTATATATGTAGCATTTTAAAAGAAGTTTTTTTGTTGCGGCGTTCACCAAAATTATACCTTTAGTGCACAATACTGTCCAAGTTATTCTTAACATTATCATCATGTATCTGATTTGTCCGGTTTTATAATATATTTCATTTTTTATTTTTGTGTTGGAGCCTTCATAATGCTGTTTTAATTTTAAAATACACATATCGTCAAATTTTTTTTTTTTTTAAAAATAGAGATGCGAACACGGAATACGTGTCACATCAATATTCTTACTATTTTCAAACTAAGCTAAACGCTTGTACTATGAAAATAGGACTAACTTGCTAGACTGGAGTGAGGTTCGAACCCGCGACCTTTGGATCACGAGGCGAGTGTCCTAACCACAAGACCAACAAGCTTGAGCAAATTGCATTGATTAAAAGATTTTAAGATCCTTTTGCTGTCTTGAAAAATTGGAGACCAGAAAAATAGTGACCAATCTTGCCTTTTTCACAAAATAATTAACGGAATTATCGTCTGTTCTGGCTCCGAGCAATGACAGGATGCAGTCCTAGATGAAGCAGAAGAAGAAGAAGAAGATCGTCTGTTCTCATCTATTGGAACGTATCTGCTTGCGTGTTCCATCCCGCGAAACTAGAAGTTGTGCAGGTTTTGCCTTAAAAACTGCAGCCACTAACTAACTACTCTTTCAAATCTCCACTGCAAAGGCTTCTTAGACCAGCAAAACAGATGTGTTTGTCACTAATTTAATTAAATTCAAAGATATTTTTAAAAATATTTTAAAAGTTCACTAAACTTCGTCCATTGAGACGTAAAAAATAGTGTTTAAACATCATGGAGTCGTTTGTAGAAGTATCTTCTAATTATTTCCTCGCTAACTACTAACATCTTGCTTTTTTTAAAGTGATGGCTTTCATGGTCTCTGTGTTAATGATTTGATTTATTTTATGAATTTTTCTCGTGTAATACATAATAATAATACCCATGCATAATACTACTAACACCTACTGTAGCTTGTTTTATTGCTAAATATTGTAATTTTATTGTTTTTAAAGGCCCTAAAAGGCGGAAGGCAAGTGATTTATGTATAAATATATAAATCAGTTGCTCTCAATGTCTCCGTGAAGGCATTAGTAAGAATAAATTAACTCAATTAACTTTCTTGACTTATATTATTGCTAATATTGACTATCACTTTCTTCACTTATATTATTGCTAATATTGACTATAACTTTCTTCTTCTTCTTCTTCATGTGCCCTGTCGGGTCCTCCCGACGTCGGCGATCATCTGGGAGAAAGTTTCCCTGTCCTGAGCAGTGCGGAACAGCTCTTCCACGCTTCTTATCCCGGTCCACTCTCGGATGTTTCGAAGCCAGGAATGCCGCCTCCTTCCGACCCCTCTGCGACCCTCAATCTTCCCCTTCATGACGAGCTGAAGGATGGAGTATTTTTCGCCTCTCATTATATGACCAAAATATGAAATTTTACGGAGCTTTACTATGTTGAGTAACTGTCTGTTTGTATTTGCTCTACGTAAAACTTCAACATTACTAGTCATGTCAGTCCAAGATATCCTTAACATTTTACGATGTATCCACATTTCGAACGCCTCTAGGCGATTTAGAGTAGTCACCTTCAGCGTCCATGCTTCAACACCGTAAAGTAGAACTGACCATACATAGCATTTGATCAATCTCTGTCTGAGCTTCAAGTTTAAGTCGTCATTACAGAGTAGACTTTTCATCTTATTAAAAGATGCACGGGCTGTCTCTATTCTGCATTTGATCTCCGTATCAGGGTCCAGATTTTCAGTAATAATACTGCCCAAATACTTAAACTTTTTTACTCTCTCAATGTTGACACCCTTTAATTGAAGGCACACATTTGGATGATTCTCTCGACTAAAAACCATAAACTTGGTCTTGATTATATTTATGTACGACATTTTTTAGCAATAAATTAAAATTTATGATAATACAATTCTTGAAATGGTTTATGACAATTTTTACAAAAAAACATACACATAAAGTAAAACTGATGAGTCACGATGTGATCTCTTCCATATTTTCGGCGAAGGAACGATTAGAAAGGGCATCCCGAGGGTGGTTTGCTCAGCTTAGATGACAGATAAGGAAAGGGTCAAACTTCGGATTTTAATGACCAGACTCTTTTGGTAGCAGTAGAAGAGGACGAAAGTTGCACCACTGGGACACATAACACGCTTCACCCGTGAAATTCAACTCAACTTATTTAATTAATAACATAAATGTACATAAAAAACTTATATTTAATTCGTAAATATAATTAAATTTAATTTATATACATTATAAGAATCCTTATCAAAGACCAAGGAGAATTCTACTTCGGAAAACCCTTCAGAAATATGGAACAGATCCATAACAAAGTCGTATTGTTCAGCATACTTTGTACTTTAATGTCACTCTAGGATCATCTATTAGGGTCATTAATGACCTGTTGACGGTCTGTTTGTTAAAAAATTAAAATAAAATAGCAGTAGCTCTTCTAACAGGCATAACCATGAAGGTTGGTCCTGAATATTGGAACATGAAACTATCTATGTTGACACTGTCTTAGATCGCAGGAATATACAAACCAATGCTCCGCATAATTTCAGGATTATTGAACAAACCGTGCAATAATCTATAGAAATGCGTAATCAAATACACATTCCTTCTAGTCTCTAAACTATTGTAGCCAAGCATACCCTGGAGAAACTCAGTTGGATAGAGCCAAGCATAATGCCCGTACTCTCTCGTATAGAGATATCTCAAAAAATTATTTTGTACTTTCTCTATCATAAGAGAGAGTAGGTACTAATGCACTTTCCACCAAATGGGAAGCAGATATTGACGTTGATGATGACTATCTTTTGATGACACTCTCTCGTATAGAGATATCTCAAAAAATTATTTTGTACTTTCTCCACCATAAGGGAGTGCTTAAGCACATTTTGACCAAGCACTTATACATAATATGCACAATGTTTGTTTTCATTTTTAGTTATTTTACAATATAATTGTTTAGGCGTTTATACAAATACACACAACACATTAGACACACATTTCTTTATTGGTTTGAGATGTTTTACCAAGTAGCACAATATATGGTCCCTGGCGACAAAGGCGCAAAACACACGGCTGTCAAGTCGGAGCGGCAGATTCGCTTTGTGGACATTGCAAGAACCGGTGCTATTTGGAGTTTTCTGTGATTCGGCTTTAAAACGGAAACCTCTAAACGGTCGACGACTTCAAACATATCGGTAACATCAAGACAAGAGAAAAACAACCAAGAAATCGGCGGACGGCGGATAGTTGTATGGAAACAGGCGGCCCACCAGTCGACTAAATCGATTTTCTACTTGGATCGAACTAAATTTTAAATCAATAAAGAAAAGATCAAAAAATACCACATACAACAGAGCTATCGAAGACGGCGTAAACAATAATTTACAGTATTGTTTTTGAACACTTTATCCAGTAACCTAAAAGCTTGTTAGTGGCTTTGACATTGCACTTTTCAGCATTCATCCCTTAACATCGGCTTTACGGGCACCGTTCGAAAGTTCCTTATGTATAAAATTTCTTAATGGTTTATTATACCCCATGGACCGATTCCTATTGAAGCCTGCTAAGGTTCTGCTCGGGGAGAGACGGGCGGGGGGCGGCGCGAGACCGAACGAGACACGGGTTTCCAACAACACCCGTAAAAAAGTTGAGTAAAAATATCAGGCCGAAGAAAAGTCATTTTAAAGTATGATTGAAATCTGTATTGGTAGCGAGGCGCGACCCCGGCGGAGGGTAATGAAGGCTCGCGGGTGACGGCCAGGCTTTATTACACCATTTGTGGCGGGGTAATCCAACCCCCTCAAGACAACTTTCAAAGTCGTAAAATAAAAGTTAATAATACACATCTATGTAAGCTGATTTACTCATTTTATCACATGGAAAGAAATTATGTTTTTGATTCTATTTTAGACGCGTTTTATATTATGAAGGCATTATCAATCTAACAATTTAACAGAACAAAATGTATTTATAGTATATAATAACAATTGTACAACTTAAATAATTGATTTGTATTTGTATGTATATTTTTTATTATAATATTACTTTCAATGCTTTTCACTCTACATTAATACTTTTTTTGTTTTTAAATTTCTATTATATTATGTTTTTCTTATGCTTCTGCTTTTTATATGCATACTTGCTTTTTACTTTATATTATATTTATCTTTATATATTTGTATCAATATTTTAAGTATTTTCTTTTCTTTTTATGTCATTATTATGTTTACATGTTATTATTTTTTTCTCTTTAAACTATCTATATATTCTGATTTTGTACACTTAACCTATCTATTGTAAAAGCCCTATAGGGCGTTAATTAATAAATAATACATAAGTCAATTATAATTATTTTCATTCAATTTCCTTTTAATAAAAAAACTTTTAACTATAATCTTCTCCATCCCGTCGCGCGTAAAGGTAATTAAATGAACAATTTTGAAACTCTAGAAATTAAAAGAAATTTTAACTCGGGTATTATATTGCTCAACAATATAAAAAAATAGAAATTATATATATGTAAATGCACGGCAATTAAAGTTGGTACACAATAACAAAGATCATGTCATGGCTATTTTCATACGTAAAATTAAATCCACACAGTTTAAAAAAATATATTTAAACTTTGTACTACATACACAATATTTGAGTTATTTATTACTACTATTGTTTTGAAAATAGTAGTCCCTCCCATCGTCAGTTATTAACTATGTTTAATAGTTTTTATAAAATTATATCGTAAAGTTACATCTTTTAATAAGTTATAAACTTTATTTAAATAAGTTATGACGACGTAAATGACTAATTAAAGAAAAAAGTCGAGAAAAATTCAAATCGCGTGGGGATCACCATTTTAGAGGATAGAATGGAATGGAATAGTCGACTGTGTGTATGTGGTGAGGTATATCACCCAAATTCTGAGCATCTGAAGGTTGCGCAACCAGTCTCATTATATTATGTTTATTGTGGTATCTATCCATTAGAAATGAATTAATGAGAAATAAGTCATAAAGTTATAGAAAAAAAAATTGGATTGCACCCTTATGCGAACCCGAAAATTCTTCTATACAGGTAATAGCGAAACCAACTTCTCTACAGTAGCCATATATGATTATGGAAAAATTTATTTATTTATTTACAGGCTTCAAAAACGGAACATACATAATGTTCCATCTTTATGATTAGAACACCTAAACATTCTCACCGTGCTTCCCTCCAACACCTTCTCATAAAGTGCACGTTCTACCAAAATATTATATCAATGAAATTGACACTAGGTTCTTTGATTGTTGACTGTGTGTGCTTTTTTCGTGTACGTAAACATGTGATCCTTCTAATGTAGTACAAATCGTGCCATAAGGAAAGAAGTGTTCTGCCGCCCTTCTGACAAGGGATACATGAAGAATCACCATAATGCTGTTTCGATTTTGCTCTGGATCTGGAGGTCTGCCTAGATAAGAAAAAAATAACGGCGTGTTTCCTTCTCTATTCCTCACATCTTCATCCAATCCACCAATCAATCTCCCAAATTCGCAATTCATGCACATAAATTTGAGCTGCATAAGTTTCTCGACAATATCTATTAAAATTTTAATTTATTTGTAGTCTTTTACGTACACCTCCATTTTTGGTACTAATTTGTAATTTCAACATAAGTGTTACTTATGTTGAAATTACAAATTAGTACCAAAAATGGAGGTAATACTTACCGTGTAATCCCCAGAATACTCTCATTAGGGAATGAACATGCAGAAGCGGCTGACATTTTTGCTGATAATACAACTGTGTATTGTACAAACTTGATACAATTCTTTACATCTCAACTAAATGGAAATGGATAATATTTTTTTTTCTTTCTACTTAAATTTCTCTTTTTAATTTACACAAATGTACTTGAATCTTTTTAACTGCGATCAAAATTTACACAATTCTATTATATGCACTTGAATCTTTTAACAGCAATCTAAATTTACACAATTCTATTATATGCACTTGAATCTTTTAACAGCAATCTAAATTTACACAATTCTATTATATGCACTTGAATCTTTTAACAGCAATCTAAATTTACACAATTCTATTATATGCACTTGAATCTTTTAACAGCAATCTAAATTTACACAATTCTATTATATGCACTTGAATCTTTTAATAGCAATCTAAATTTACACAATTCTATTATATGCACTTGAATCTTTTAACAGCAATCTAAATTTACACAATTCTATTATATGCACTTGAATCTTTTAACAGCAATCTAAATTTACACAATTCTATTATATGCACTTGAATCTTTTAACAGCAATCTAAATTTACACAATTCTATTAAGTGTACTTGTATCTTTTAACTGTATATCTGTCTTATATAATTTTTTTAAATTTATATTTTGTATATTAAGGGCATTAAATAAATAAATGTTGATATGGAAAACAAAGAAACGAGAATTTCTTATTTCATAAATCACCGAATTTCTTGGACGCTCTCGGGCAGTAAAGAGAAGAAATAGCATGTCCCATTTTAGTAGCATAATGCTGGGCCGGATAAAGCCGGTGTCCCGGCGACAGTGGGGGGGGGTGCCGTATATCAGGGATGCAATCTTTATTTGATAACACAACCCCGCAATGCAATTAAACGGACACCCCGATCATATTTCACGAAATTAATATTCACGTCCCGCGGCGCCCCCACACGTACACGTACAAGGCTGCCAGGCCTGTAGGGCCGGACTCAGGGCAGGGCAGTGGGCCTAGATTCTCGCAAGCCGTGGGACTGGCCCATCGATTCTTAAGGGTCGAAAAAATTCACGCCTAAATTTTGATGCATTGAATGATTTGGCAGTTACTTCGTGTTGCAACATTTTAATTTAAAACTTCTTCAAATATAGCAAAATTATTTTGTGGTAACATAATTACAATTGATATAAATTAACTTTGTTAAAACCACTTATTTATTGAAAAAAAAATTCAACATGTTTCGAAGCCAATGGCACTTAAGGTGTTTAAATAGTAATAATTATTCCGAATTTCCTAACCGTCTTTTGGCTATGGATCATTCTTTTGATAATAATATGAGTTTACAAATTTTACATACAAATTATACAGAATCACAATTTGATAAATTAGAAATTTTGGAAATAAGAAAGTGTAAATAGTAAATTGAATGTTATAAATAATCAGGTCCTTTTTGCAAATAGTTATCTTTTAAATTTATTTTCATGTTAATTAGGTACTTTATATTATCATTATCCATATATAACATATACATATATAACATTATCCATATATAACATAACATGTACAACATCCATAAGCATTTAATATTTTGGTCTATACTTCGATTTTAAATATTATTTTTGTTATCCTGACGAAGAAGCCATTGACTTCGAAACATGTTAAATTTTTTTTTTCAATAAAAAATTGGTTTTAACAAAGTTAATTTATATCGATTTTAATTTAAAATATCATTTTTATTTAAACTTTGTACTTCACACACAATCTTTGAGTTATTTATTTCTCCTATATGTAGTTTCGGGAGGAACAGTCCGTCTCATTATCATGTATAGTAAATAACTGATGAGAGATATATTTTATGCAGGCAAATAGTCGTGAGATGATCTCATCTGCTTTTGAAATCATATTTTTATTTATTTACTAATATTTTCGACCTCCTTTTCTTCCGTGTTTTATCTTTATCTTATTTTATTTTGAATCCAAACAGCGTATAAGAAAAACAAAATATATGATTAACAAAAAGTTGTTGCCAATTATACTATACGAATAAACAGATAGTCGTTAATTAATATACCTACAGTATAAATAAAGGAAGTCAATAAAACAACAACTATATAAAATCAGTTAACTAAAAATACCAGTTAAATAAATTTCAGAAAGTACAAAGGTAGGAGGGGAGGGAAGATGGAATGAGACTGGAATTAGGAACTGTATGATAATTATAAAAAATATTAAGGGTAGTTTTTGTCTATGTGGTGACGCTTGATTCTATTTTGGTTTTGAATAAATCCCTTGAAATAAAGACCCTTGAAATGAGTATTGAAGTTATGAGAGACTTTGTAAAAAACGAATACTGTTTGGAGTTTTTATTGCAGTGTGGAGGACGAATTGTGAGGTCAGCTCTGGTTAGTCTGTCTAACCTAGTAATTTGTAATATGTGATTTGGGAATGAGGCCAGTGTTGAAAGTAATAGAAACAGAGAATATCCACGTAATATTAAGCATGATTAGATAAACAAGATAGGTAGGTTAGGTACTCGAGAACGATCCTGTTGAAATTTTGACAATCGAATAGAGTGCATGAAGTATGCATGCATACACATGCATATGGATAAAGTTTAAAGGTTAAGAGATGTATGTACAGAAAAGTATTTATTTATCGCGATTTATCTTCTCTACTTACGATGCGATGGTTATCATCATCAGCATCATCTTCATCCATTGTCTTAGTAGGATGAAGACCTAAAGGTGCTTCCAAATTCCCTGCTGTCTTGTGCTGCTTCCGTATGTGTTAACCAGTCAAGACCTTTTCTATTTTCGTACACTTTTTTTCTTTCTGGGCGACTCACTGGTCACCTTCATTTCAGAATTGCCAAGAGCATACTAGCACATGTCCAAGCCACCTCGTTTTTGATTTCTCTGTATGTAAGAGTAGGGCTCCATGCCGAGTGTGTCTTATGAAGGCGCTTCTCACGCGCATGGTTGGCGCGATGGTAATTTATTGCATATTTAGTTAACTGATTTTATTTAAAACGATACATTAAACAAGTTTTTTTAATTTAATATATTTTTAATTTTTTTTTTTATTTTTCATAAAAAAATCTATTCTTTGAGAAAAATATTTATATTTACTGAATTCAGTTTAAAAGATAATATTTTTCAGCCCTTGACACAGACTCGACTACAACCAGTCCGGCTCTGCTGGATGTAAGCAGATAACGTTGTTAGATAATATGTAAATGTTGAATTATTTTAAAGAGTCATTACCGATGCGCATCTTGCGAGCATTTCCGCTACAAATATCCTACGAGCCAACATTAAAATTAATAAACAAAGTATATCCCCGACATTTATATACATCGTCACGAGATTATAGAATCGGAAGGAATTACGCTCCATCGAATTCTTAAATTTCGAGAAGATGACATGAACACGGGTCCATGAAAGTGAGGGCGCCGCGAGTTGACAGCGGGCGAAGCGTGCGGCCTGTATTACTAGCGCGTAATCGATAGTAAATCAAGAAAGTACCTACCAACGTTCGAGAAGTTTTCTAGTGCAAACCTGAGCGTATTAAGTAACGTACATCAGTACATGAGAGGATTGAGATTTAGAGCGAATTACGAAATTAGATAAAAAGTCCAGCGAAGATTTAGAGAAATATTTAGTGAGAATTTAAAAACAGTGCTTCAATCAAATTCGTGTCTATCGACTTTCTGTTATAAATAAAGTTTAAATAGCTTTCAGTGTTTCATAAAATAAATAATCGTCTTAGTTTTGTGACGTAACTCGAAAGCTTCTATCCACTATATTTGCTTGATTAACAGGGATCAATATTTGTCATAAGCACCTCTTCATCAGGCACCTCCTCCTCTCATCTTCCCTTCCTCTCACAAATATAATCGCGCATCATATCGAATTACACAAACAAACAGACTGCCCAGGCACTACTTCCTGAAGCAATCTAGTACACTCCATCCACCAGATTGATATCCAAACCAGCAGTTACCGTCGCCTTGAAATCCATAAAACATATTTTTTTAATTTTTCAAACAAATATTATTTTAAGTATACAAATTATTTAAGCTGTGATAAATATTTTGAAGATCGGCCGACAGGGGCACGCGGCAATGACCGTCAAGCGCGCGGTAGGGTCTACTATTGACAAGGCCCCTCCATTCGTCCCTGTCTTGCGCTGCTTGTGCGGTCTCTATCCATTGTAGTCCTATTCATTCCTCTTACAGTTTCCGCAGTTGTCTTGCCCAATTGCGTCTGGGGCGGCCCACTGGACGTCTTCCCTCGGGAATCGCACTCAGTATTTTCCTAGGAATTCGGTCATCAGACATTCTAAGTACGTGCCCAAGCCAAAGCGATTTTTCTATGAAGTGGTCCAATGTTGTCGAGTTTCTTATTGGATATCTTTTTGTAACCCCTGCCAATCTTCTCAAGTACTTCATTTCGGCAGCTTGGACTCTAGAGCACGTTAGTTTCGTGGCCGTACGTAAGCGTCGGGCGATATACCGTTTTGAACACTGTCATCTTTGTCTCGATACTAAGCTCGGATTTCCTTATCACTGAGCCATAGAGAGGACGCAAACAGACCGCTTGCATATAAATATATATATATATATATATATATTGTCGCGGACTTTTTGTAGAACTTTTTGAATTCTACAACTTCTGTGTAGAAAGTATTTAAATATCTCTTACTGTTAAGGCAGCGTTCGTAAAAAACCACGAAATTTCTTTTTATTTTAACGGGATAATATATACCCTATGTCCACCCTGAAAGTCCATTCTAAATATTCATGAACGAATTTTGAAATCGGATGAGTAGTATCCTCATACAACCAAACTTATAAACTTTACCTCTTTATTTATTAGTATAGATTAAGACTGTGAGAGCAGCGCTATCTAGAGTAGCGTAGCGCCTTGATAACGTTAGTGATGGACATTAAATTATATTAATTCGATTGTCTTTCTTATATAGTAAGAGGTATGCATAAGCTTCTTTTCTATTTTATTTTGATTTTTTTTATTTTTTTAAAAATAATATTATACTTTTGTGTGTAACTTAAATTTCAACCTTAATTACTAGCTCCCAGGGTGGTGTAACTCATTAAATATTTTATATTATGGAAGCTATAAATTAGCAATAAAAATATATATTCATTCTATCGTTAAAGCATTATTTATTTCTATTTATCATAGAAAGTGTATTGCCTAAAAACTTATTAACCCGGAACTTATTCCTATAATTGTGTTAAGTGATTTAGTTAGCCTGAATATTATTCTCAATATATTTTATCATTTATTATTTTTCATTATTAATTATTAACTAACCGTAAAAAGTGTATTAAGTTTATTACATTATTTCATATTCAAATGTTCACAAAATACATCTTGTACTTAAGTGTCACTCTGGGACCATCTATTAGGGTCATTAATGACCTGTTGACGGTCTGTTTGTTAAAAAATATTAAAAGACTAAATTATTTCATTTCTCAAAAAATGTTTTAATTTTCTGAACATCAGGCTGTACTGTAAGCAGATTATTCGCTGGTTCGCTATTTTCCAGGGCTTCGACACTACCACGTGGCTCTCCGGCAGGGCTCGTAAATCCAATTATCCGGCGCCATTAGCAGAGGCGGGTCTGCAGCAGCCCAGCAGCCGCCCTCCTCAGCGGCAGGGCGGCGCTCCTGCCACTGTAATATCGCGCCCTTTCTTCGGGTTAATTAGACACATAAATAATCCCAACACCACCTGCAAGAATGAACACGTCAGGTATCGTCTCCCTCCGAGGGTTATTAATATTTTATATTTATTTATATACCTATTGTCAACATGACACATTTTTACATTTAGCTTTCAACGCGCCACTAGGTAAAACCTTTTGTGTAGCAATTTTAATCGTCAATTTGTAGTCCGCAAAAGACCTAGCATGATCAGATACTATAAGTATTGGAGG
>JADDOH010010038.1:0-20761 GCA_016648135.1 Agrypnia vestita | reverse complement strand
TTATTCCATTTGAAACCTCCTCAACTATATAAGTAGCCATGGAAAATTGCATTTAAAACGTGCATAAAATAAATTCAAAGTCTACTTAAGCGTATAATTAAGTGTTACTGAAAAATAATATTAAACTTTTCAAAAAGAAGAAAAAAAAATTTTCTCGGCCATAAAATTCATGAATATTAACAAATTATATGATAACAGGCTAATAATACTAGGTAATTTCTGATCTAAAAACCATAAAATACCTGTAATGAACACGTAGAAGTGTCGTGGTTGCATGAGGAATTAAAAAAACGCTGGAATGCAATAACGGATTTATTAATTACTGAATAATTAATTAAACAGACAAACAGACAGTACAAAGTCGCTTAACACTTTTAAATATAACTCTCATATTGAATTAAACTGCTTCGCAATTTTATTACTTGTAAATAGACACTTTACAATCGCTTTACCACTTTATTCACTATTCACTAGAACAATCCAGCCAATTTCAGCACGTATTACTATTCGCTCCGGTTTATTTCGCTAAGTAAGAGCTTTTCCAGAATACTCGCTCAAATATCGCACACGGGTAAGTATTTTACTTAATTATCTGTCGCTTAGTTCACACGCCTGATGGTAACACTGTTTTTGCTTCGTAATTCGCTGCTAGAGCCGTATCGTTGGAAACTTCAAAATAACAATGGCCCTCCGCGGCCTGGATCCGTTTATACCCGACAACATTGAATTTTCGAACCTTCGAGAATTCTCTAGTATTTACTAGAATTTTATAGTGTTTTCTCGCATGTTCTCGTAACTTCCAGATGATCCTGGAACTTTGAAGACGTCTCTTGAAAGCTGTAGATTACGCTAGGTTGTTCTGGAATCGGTAGTATTGTGAACATTTCGAACAACTGTCACTTGACATACATACGTACGTGATTCTTTTTAGCCTCGTTACAATATTATAACAAGATGTAATAATTACAATGTTGTTCAATGACATGTTTCCTGACTCGATTGAGCCAAATTCGTGAGCGATGGTGAAGTTGGCGTGCAAGGAATTTATTTTGAAAAATTTGTAAACTGTCAGCGTCTTCTAAAATGTTTTCTTTCTTCTCTCTTATCTACTCTCTTACTTCAGTACATTTGCAGTAGTATAGATATTCCTGTTATTACTTTTCTGTAAGAAATATTTTCGTAATGTTTTGTTAATTTTTGATTCACATAGAAATTATCCACATTTAAAACGGATACAGGAAACATTTTTTTCATCAGAAATCCGATTAAAATTTTAGATAAATTCACATGTTAGTGGAAACGATATTAGCTTTGCGTCGCTTAATATACCTTTCAAGAAAAATAAAATTAATTTCCTCCTTGACTTTTATTTTTCTAACATCTACTTCTTCACAGAAAATTAAGCTTCACATTATAGATTAATGTTTTCGCTTTCAGCTCTGTCTTGACATTATCCGCTCACGTATGTCATTGGTCTTCCTGGTCTTCCTGGTCTTCCTCCCTGTCTTGCTCGTGTAGGCTTGTGTATATGTGTGTACTACGCTGGTATATATTTTTTCTGCATTTCTATGCACTGAGAATAATGAGATCTTTGATATGTCCTACATTATTTTTAAAATATTCGTGAAATTCGGTTTATTTTAATATGATCGCAATGCAACAAAACAGGAATCACTTAAAAATCTATAGCGATGTGGTCTTTACATCACCATTTCTACACTGTTATAGGTTGCAAGTGCACTGGTTACAAGGCTAACGTCAGATCGGATGCCTTAACTTCGTTGTAATACATTGGTACCTACTCACCCTTGTGCCAGCTGTATCGTTTCGCGGATACTGCTACTAGGCTATTGTGCAAATAAAAGAGATGTGTACAATGGATTATGTATTAAGATTACAGTATAAACTAAGGTTATTATTTTGTTATTAAAGTCGCAGATCTAGTTTAGTATATTACCTACACGCGCGGTAGTATTTCTGTATCTACAAATGCGCACTCCCTTAAGTTAAGAGAGAAGTCGGGTTTGAGCTGCTGGCTGGTTGACGGCGGCGAAGCGAATGGCGCTGCTTTGGGTAACTTCCTGGTCTTTCACTTCGGTCGGTAGTCCTTCACCTTTTCGAAGGTATGCCGGTCCCGTTGAGCCGCTATTTGCCGCGGTACGACCCCGAGTTCATTTTCTGTCCGCCACAAATCTAACGAATGTAATCGAGCTATAAAAACAAAAGACAAAGAAAGAAAAAAAAGAAAAAATTCAGATGCATGCGATCGAGCGAAAAAATGTGATATAATTGTTTTATTAAAATATATACATATATATAAATTTACATAATCTTATAAAAAAGTAACCCATAAAAACCAAGTTTTTATTACACTCCCTTTCTCATTTCCTAGGTGAAACATTTTTTTCGCTTAACCTACGCGTTGGGCTTCGGTCGGGCGATGTTACGAAAAGGAGTACTAAAAAATTTCCAAAATTTCAAAATTATAACATAATCAGATTTCGCGTCTACCAGACCATTCAAAATTTGAAAAATCCAAAAATTTTTTTTTTTTAAACGAAAATTTGATAGATCTTCTTGATCGTCGCCACGAGTTTGCTTGCAAAGTTTCAGCTTGATTGGATCACGGGAAAGGGGTTTAAAATGGATCCAAAAAAAATTCGTCAGACAAGAAGACAAGCAGACGCCACGAGTTAATATAAAGGGAGTAAAAAGGAGATGTAGTCGGCCGATTTCTGAAGATTTCCGAGTCTTTTACTCCACAAATCCAAAACAATGACCGATATTTCATACACTTCATCGGTTCAGGTCAATGAGGTAACTAAATTAACGAAATTAATTACCGACAAATTTTGAGAAGCAAAGATTGAAACCTTAAGAGACAGCGATATCAGTTGGCCACCGGCAAGTGTAATTAAAGTGTAAATTAATCCGTGGATTTCTAATGAAAATGTCTCACAAAAAATATTTCCGAGGAGTCTGCCTTAATTAATCATCCCGCCGCGCCGGGATGTCATCAATCGTCAACCGTGGAGCGGTTCGGGATTGCTTTCTTTATTCTTCGTGATCACGTGATCAGCACGCGCTGAAGGTGTTGGTTGATGTCAGTACAATGGAACTGCTTTCTGGAGTTCTTCCACCCCAGTGGCGATCACAATTTCCTACCCCAGCAAGTTTCTTAGATTTTTAAAGATATTGTTAATATTTGTTATTACTGTGCATAATTTTACACTCACACGTGTCGCAGATATGCAGCTATCAGTCTTCATATACTCGTACATGTTTCTTTTCTCTCTTTATTATGTCATTTATCAATTAGGCGTCAATTGCAATTACAAATATATTCATCAGATTACAATTACAATTATATTAGGTCCTTACATATGAAATTGACGTTTAGTATGGGAGGAACATAAAGCCGATTTTTTTTATTATAATATATTTATTTAATCAAAGTATGTACCATTGCTATCTATGCATTTTTGCCATCTCATAGGTAGTTCATCGATCCCTTTACTAAAAAAACCATTCGGACGGGAATCAATAAAATCTTTGAAGGCGGTTTGGATTGCCCCATGGGAGTTGAATTTTTTCCTTTGAAAGAAGTTATCCAAATTTCGAAAAAAATGATAATCTGTTGGGGCAAGGTCCGGGAGAGTACGGTGGATGTCTTGGACATTCCAATTGAACCTCCTCTAATTTGGTAGCCATCTGTTGTGCAGTGTGTGGTCTAGCGTTATCATGAAGCAGCAGTGGCCTAGAGCGATTAACCAGCCTCGGTTGTTTAGCAGCTAGCTTTTCCATTCATGGTTTTGCAGTTGCCTGACAATAGACATCTGAGTAATCGTCTGGCCAGATTTAAGAAAGCTGTAGTGAAACGGACACCAGCACTAGTCACACAAACGCTCACAAGTAAAACTTTTTTGGACGTCAATTTTCGCTTGGGCAGGGTTTTGGATGGTTTGTTTGGCCGGGTTCAGCATTGCGATGAGCGATTCGGATTAGCGTACAGGATCACTTTTCATCACAGGTAATGATTTGATTAAAATGCCCTTCAGTATCGTGCCGGTTGATCATGCAACGCAGCAGTCAACGCGCGTGTGATTGGGCTTCACTCAATTCGTGAGGCTGAGCAACCCACCTTTCAAGCTTTTTCACCTTACCAATTTGCTTCAAGTGGATTAAAACAGTTTTATCACTAACACCGCAGCCTGCAGCTAACTCGGATGTGGTTTGCGATGGATCCGCTTCCACAATAGCCTTCAATTCTTCATTATCAACTTTGGTCTCCGGCCGTCCACGGGGCTTGTTCTGCAGGTCGAAATTTCCAGAACGAAAACGTTGGAACCAAAAACGCACTGTGTTTTCTTTTGCGGCACCGTCGCCATACACATCATTAATCCTTCGAGCCGTTTCTGCAGTACTGGTGCCACGGTGGAACTCGTACTTGTAAATAACGCGATATTTCAAGTTTTTCATTTTGTAAACTGAGTGACGCAAAGAAAAAAACAATTGAGGAAAAAACAAATGAATTATAATTTTCAAAACACAAATACATGAGTAAATAGTTGTATAAATTTGGATTTGGAATTCATAACCAAAGAGAAGATATTTGAGATCAAATTTGCCAGTACGGCAAAACGTCAATTTCATATGTAAGGACCTAATACAATAATAAATTATCATACAATAGCATACACGCATACATCATACAATAACATGCCTAAAGCAAGGCAAACAGGCCTTCCCAACTAGGCAGACCTGTTTTAGGGCATGTTACATATTTTATTTTACAATACAAAATTTTTGTACAGGTACTCATTACTAATTAATTAAGACATTACATTTAAATTAAGTTAATACATTATAAAAATTTTGGTACATTGGTACATATTTTTTAATATTTTACTATGCGTCAACTGAATAACGGAAATTAATAAAGCACTAAGTGCTAAACTAGCCGTACCGTGAAAAATCACGGAACATGAAATGATTTGTGTCTTTGCTAAGCGGCTAGTTCGGGTTTTCTACCCCGTTGTTCATGTTGGTTGGTTTTCTTTGAATTTGAATGAAAACGAAAATTATTATATTAGGATTTTCTCGCCGATACATTAAATACTGCACTGAAGTTCTATCTGTGTTAATTTTCTACTTAAACAGGAATGCATATCGTACAATTATTAATTGTCTCGTCATTTTTTATAAATAAGGCACTAACAAAATGAGTATTTTGTAGTTTTTAGTATTAAAATAATTAGTAAATTCACGTGAAATACCGGCGTGTAGTAGTGTTGAAAATATTAATGGATAAATGTTAAAAATAGCACACAAAGAGCGAAAAATACGATACACTTTTTACCTTGTGTGTGCTTTATTAATTTTCAGTACTCAACTTAAAAATACAAAAAAGTGAACACATGCCACATTAAACAACCATACAAGTTAATCCAAAAGTCAAAGGAATAACTACATGAATACTATGAATATATAAATGAAATAATCACAATTTTTACGCACATGATTAAAAATATTTTTATACCAAAAATAAAAATTATTATTTTATTACATCTTCAAATAGCCCTCAGGGTTTCGTTTTTAATTTATTCATTCTCAGTTTAATATTCCAAAAATAATATAGTTAAACAGTAATTTGTAGGCAGAGAGTAACAGTGGATTTATATATTTATTCGAAAGTTTACATCTTACGTTTCTTATTATGCTTAAAAAGTAATTTTTTAGCCATTTTCTTTATGATAATTACGATATTTTTGTCGAATTTCAGTTACTAATTAATTTTAGTTACTTCAGACTGTATAAGATACATCAGGTCTTATGGTTTCTACATCGTTATGCTGTAAGTAATAAACTGGTTTAATTATTATTATTAAAACATCTTCGTAGATCGACGGGAAGTATTATGGTACCCTCCCTTGTAAGGTTCTTATTGTATGGCTGCGTTTAGCCATTTTGTTTCGGCCTTTGCTGGCTTGTACAGTTTTTCCATAATATTCTCGCGAAACATTTTACATCCCCAATAAGTGCGGCAATAAATCACCTGTACCCCAGATAAGATCGGGTCCCGCCCCGCCATTAGGCGCGTGTGCTCCGCTAAGCACCTGGTTATAGGCAAATTCTTAACACCCGACCGAATTCCGACGGCGCTACAGTGTTCTTTATTACCGACACGAGAATTTGCGCGTATTTACTGGCCGACGACTTTATTTGGATTTAATAGACGCAAGTCGAAATATATCAATATGGCTTATTTTTCTTCTCGTGCCATATCCATTCAAAGGACGTTGGCTATGATGTTGACTATAAGAACTTTATTTGCTGCGGCCCGGAATAGCTCTACAGTAGACTGACCAAACCAAACGGGTCTCGCGGGTTTTTCAGCCGTGATGTTTTCCTTCTTCCAGGGCCCCACTTCTGGCAATATTTCCCTGCATTATGAGATGCAAGATCTCGTACTTCTCTGGATGTTTCATCACATGTCCGAGATATTGAAGTGATTTTTATTGTTTTAATTCCTTGTTTTTCTTTACTCGTCCAAACCATAATACCTTCATTCGCAACTCTGTCCATATTTTGGGTAAGTACTCTTCTGTAGATCCGCATCTCGAATTCCTCAAGTCAACTTCTCAATTCTTCGGTAAGCTTCATGCTCTGTGAGTCCATGCTCGATTCCATCAATCCAAGGTTAAAATCATGACACGACATGAAACTACAGAACATCTTCACCATGCGGATAATGGTTGCACGAGCTTGTTCAATGCAGCATTTGATTGCTACGAAGGATCCCATATTTCATTTACATTTCAGCCCAAAATATACAATACTTTGATTTCAGCAAAATAAAGTCTATCAATACGAACTCTTTTACTTTTGTTTATGAATATGTATTTTGTTTTAGCTGCATTAGGTTTTAATCCAAAATTCTCACCCAAGTTCACATACCTTGTGATATGTGAACTTGTGGGGTAAAAAAGATCCCATTCAACATTAGGTATTATTCAAAATAGATTACAAGATTCTTAAATCTGAAAAAACATTTGCACATAACCGTAGATTTCCGAATAGTCTTGACGTTTTAGAATAGTCTAGAAATGCTATCGTATCTCAGCCTGTCGTGTTTTGCCAGCTAGCAAAAAGTCATAGTAATGGGAGAAAATATAACGAACTGTGGATCCGTGTAATAAACGAAGAAGCGAAGCATAGATAACGGAATGTAAAGCATTGCCAGAGATGAGTGGAACTCTCTAGCGAATCCAAAATAAGTTAAAATTACACTATAGTGTTCAAGATAAAATTTGTGTGCAGTAACATTACAAATAAAAGTTCATTGTATACAAGTGTTTCACTCGGATCCTACCACAGTGAATACGCGAATAAGCTAACTAAATAATGACAGCCTAGTGTGATAAGTCAATCAGCGCGCGACTCAGACTACATGCAAGGTTTGCGCTTCCAAACTACTCGGTCTTGACATTTGTTAGAGGTATGACATGCGAAGTAACTTTTGCGATTATTGCAACATAATGTGTGTATGTACAAAATGTTTCAAATTTGTTAACTATATATTTAATAAATATAGAAACAAAAGCGCCACTACTGCAGTGATAAAAACAATGGGTAACGTATTTGAAATGGAAATTTTTTATTTATCTTTTATGAAAAACATGTTCATTTTAAAACCACAGCTCTGGCTAAAAAATCAGTTCTCAAAATAATAATTTCATACATAGGATTAAAAGTAGTGGCATTGCATAGAAGAGATTATTTTTCTATACTCTCAAATATTACAGTTACTTTTTAAGTGAGAAAATATTATTTTTAATTATCGGTAAAATAAATTCTGAATTCTCAAATACCGCTGATAAAATGACATTTTGTTTTAAATTAAGAATTTATTTAATGTATTCGTGAATGCTTTTACTATACATTTATTTAATAAGGATTTTTTAATATTTCCTGTATAGCTCAAGTCCAAAGCAAGTAAGTACACTTATATATTATACAATAAGTTCGTACAGATTTTTATACTTAAAATTTTAAGGTTCCTGTAATGATAAATATTTTTTTCCATATCAAAGAACTTGGTACCAATCAAATTTAAGAAAACAATCTTAAATTTTTCCTTTGAGACCTAATTTCCATCTTGATCTTAATATTTCAAAGATTTTTGTATTCTCAAAAGTTTTTAGCGTACAAGCAAATGTTTGTATACCCAAAATAAAGTGTTTTTCATTTTCCAATGACGAAAATAAAATAATATTTATGCTCTGTAGCTACAGTAATAAATTACACGACAGAAAAGCACTGTTCGAACGTAAATTAATGAAGATATTCAATAGTACGACATGCCAGTGTCTCTGAGTAAAATAATGAAAAACGAATTTTCTTACAGCCATTTTTCTACACGAAAAAAATATCTCGAGCGAAAGTTTTATGAGAAAGTCTTTATGAATAGTTGCTTTAAAAATTTCATAGCGGTTTATAAGTCTTTTCGCAAAGTCTGCAAGCGGGCATTGTTCCGCGAAGAAATTCTTAACTTGGGAACTTCGGATTATGGGACTAACTTCCAACTCTAATCGAGATCCATGGACCATTTTCCCGAAAATGCTCCAATTCCGTTAAAAACAAAATGAGTTCACTCGAAATGTTTTACAATTTTATTGAATCGTTCATTGAAGTCTTTTTAAATATTTTAGACTATTCATTGTTTTCTCTGACATTGGGCTCATTTTACAATTTCAAAAATATTTCAATTATGCAGTGCATTACTCCTCCCTTAGCACGAACGTTAACTCTTTTATGGAGAGTAAAGCTATTTCGAGTTCGAGTACAACTATGGCGAGTAAAATTATTTGCAAGAATGTATTGTATTGTATTAATGAAATATAAATGTATTACATAAAGGTTACTATGATATATCTAATATAAAAAATATATATATGGACTGATTTGGTTATGATTTCGAAGAAGTTCTGGGTCGTGGTTACAATTACATAGGTACAAAGTGATTACAATGGGAAAATGTTTAAGACAGGGCAAGTTATAAAGTTTATTTGATTATACAAATCTATATCTATAAAACTCAATGTCTGTCTGTCTGTTCACTATACCGTTTATCCGATTCGATTCAAACTTTGCATACTCATGCTTTAGGACCCGGCGGGTAACATAGGCGACATCCCCTCCATATTATTTTACCCCTTCCCCTCCCCCCGATATATCTTCCATGCAAATCTGTACCGTTTGACCGATCGGACTCAAAATTTGGAAACTTATTCTTAAGGACTCGGCGGGTAAGACATGCGACATTTCCCCCCCTATTCTTTTAACCCTTCTCCTCCCCTGATATATTTTTGATGCGAATCTGTATCGTTTGACCGATCGGACTCGAAATTTGCGAAATTATTCTTTATTCTTTAAGTCTCAGCGGGTAACATTATTGACGGGTAACATTATTATAAAGGGTAACATTATGATCGGGTAACGTTATTATTTCCTCCCTCCCCTTTTACCCTTTCCCCTCTCTTGATATATTTTTGATGCAAATCTATACCGTTCGAATCGAATCTTTGTCTTTTCTCAAAAATGTATTTTCAACTTAATCCTTAACCTGTGCAACGCCGGGTACGAACAGCTAGTCTAATGGTAAATTTCTATTGATATTTTCCTATTTCTAATATTTCTAGATTCTCAAAATGAAAACGCCTGGTAATGCTATGTAAAATTTTGAAACCGGTATTCGTATCGAAAGATTTATTCGATTGTATTAGCTGCAAATCCCGAATAATTATTATTGCAAAGACACCTCAAATGCACACAAATATTTTAATAATTAATAAATAAAGTGAATTTGAAAATTTGAAGAAGTGTTTTCATATTGTATAGTTGACAGGAAACGTCGGGAGAACTTTGACTACAAATTTTGCAACGTTAAGTATTTAAGATGTCGAAAAAAATTTAATCTATGAAGTGTAATTTCCTAAATAATACATAAAATGTTCCATTTTTATGCTAATCAACTTCATATCATTGAATGAATGCCAAAAATCTTTGAGTAATACACGTTAGATGTCAAAAGGAATAATGAATGCATATTTTAATTTTATTTAATAGTACAGACTCTGCGATTGACCCTAATTTTAGTCAGTCTCTCGGTTGAATTGTTAGTTGAACGTTTTAAATTTGATTTTTAAACCGTTCACGGAAGAGTTATCAATTTTTCCGCTATGAAATCCGATGTTTTCTCGCTTGTCGGCATCGCGTGATTATCTGAGAGAGGAGAGAGAATTTTATTTATGATATTAAATTATTATACGGGTAAAATTAAAAGAGTTCGTGACCACGAGGATTAAAATAAAATGTTTTTTTTTAGTCATTAAGAATCATTTTTTATATAAAGATGCGAACACGGAAAATGTGTCGCATCAATATTCTTACTATTCTCAAACTAATTTAAAAGCATGACAGCTGATGATGGAAATTACGTAGTTTAAATTAGCCTAGTAATTTCAGGCAGATAAGCTGTGCAGTTTTCACGATGCCTGAGCGCTCTGTTCGAGAGAGTTATAAACGTAATACTCCGTCTATTAAAGTAAAGCCGCAGAAAACAGTTGAACCACTTTTTTAGTTTCAGAGTTACATAATTTAATGGTGGTGATCGAGATGTGGGTAAAAAAATATTGAATATACAAACAAACTATGGCCCGAATACGGAGCCAATACTTAAATGATTTTAAAGTAAAAGAACGCTTTCAAAATGTAATTTGTACTGCAAATTACGCTTTTAAAACGTACCTCTATCTTTAAATCGTTAAGTATTGACTCTGTATTCGCGCTTATTATGTTTAGTATAAATATACAAATATCGTATTGAGCTGTCCAAACCCGATCATAACTCATTTTTACCATTTTGTGGGTAGGATCCTTTCTGCAAAACAACGTTCAATGTATGACGTGTACATTATTTATAAAATTAAAATTACAAAAAAAAATTAATTACTCAAATACCTTTATTGCAATATCGATGTTTGAAATATAATAAAAAAAATAGAAACACAACATAACTTAATCAAAAAGTTTAAAAACAAATATAATATTTTCGGTGTAATAACTTCTACAATAACAATAATAGAAAAATGATTTTGTGGTTACGTTATTAATTATACGGTTCATGACAGCTTTTCCATAAAAGAAAAATTTTAATACTTATTAATGTGATACTTTCATGTTTTTTTGGCCAATTTTAAATATTTTTATTCATGTCAAAAATGTGCTGTCGCGAAACTGATCCGTGACAAGGTGTTATATTTTAATGCGATCTTCAGAAAACGTCCATCAGCTCCGGACTAAGGGATACCGAGTGACGTAGGGCGACCAGTCACCACCAAACGCCGCGTGGAACTGCGAAATTGCGACCTCGTGAGTCGGCAGGTTTAGTGAGATGTGACCGTCATGCCCATTCAGGACGCCGGGTCCCTTTATAATATGCCGGAAAAATCGCTTATATTTGTCAGGGCCCGAATATGAAAAGCGGAATGTAATATTTTTTCAGGACTTTTTTGGCATATTACAAATTTTAACAAAGAAAGGATATCTGGTGACTGCGATAGAGAGGGTAACGTACGCAGGGACATGAATTCGATCCATACGAGATAAATTATTTGCATACATTTTTATTTAAACACTTCATATTGTGATGTTGCAATTTTAGAATTTTTATTTTATTAAAAATATTGATTGTATTATTTGTATAAATCCACTTATATTGTTTGATTAATTACACCTAATAATAATAATAACAATAAGTAAATTTATATAAATAATACAATCAATATTTTTTTAAATGTCAGTCTACAATGTTGCTGAAGAATTTGAAAAAAAAATTTTTCTTTATTTCTATATAACAATTATACAAATTTTGGTTGAACTATGCCTGTCTCACTAGAAAAATCTATGTCGAGACAGGCAAAGTTGACAATACCATATTATTATAAGCATATTATTATATACAGGAATATTTATTGAACACACACGTTGCACGGTGTTCGTACATTAGAGCCTTTGTCCCTTGCCTACGGAAGAGATTTTGACAGAAGACTATCTCCGAGAAAAGATTTTTGCTCCCAACTCTCAAAATTCGGAATCTTCACATACAAATTCAAGGTTTTAAACGTTAACCTACACAACACTGTAACTTCATCAGAACAGACGCACGATAACTTTCATTAATTAAATTTGTAATGAATACAAATTATGTTTTTGGGGGTGTGCCCTCATTTTTGGTGTCGTAGGCGAGTGAAGTGGAGTTTGACAAGGAGTCATTGAAATGTGTATTAAATGAAATAATAGGTTAGTCATTAAATATAATTTATTATATGTTATATAGTAGTGAAATATTTGTGTATATTTTTGAAGTATATACTTTTTAATTTCTTACTGCGGTGTATTTAGGCTGGCCACTTATGGGCTTACCGCACGCACAAGTATCACCACAGTTTTGCATGCGCATGCCGGTTTGTAAACGGGGCACCGCCTATAAAACACCAACTACACGCATGTTTGTACACGGAACACCGTGCGTGTAGTTAGTGTTTTGTACACGGTGCAACTGGCGTGTGCACGCAAAAGTGTGGTGATACTTGAGCGTGTGGTAGGCCCATTCAGGGGCGCGGCTTTGAAAGGTGAGAACGCAAGCTCTCGCTCTGTCTTTTCTATTAACTATAGGGTTCAATTAACACTGAGATTAGTTTAGGATCTGGTAAGTAAGGACATAAAGAAACTGAAATATCACCTACCTTTTTACTGGTGTTCATATCCTGAAATTTGGAATACACTACAGAAACATTTCTTAATTATCTAACCTATGGTCTTTTTTAAGTATACAATACCATCGCTTTTATTATTACGTATTCTTTCTTAAAAGTTTGACCAGATAGAAGTAGTAATAGATTAATAATAAGAGAAATTTTTATAACTATAACATAATATTAAGTATTTTGTTAGTCGAATATTAACTATAACAGACTAAAATTAGCTCCGAAATAGTACTAAAGTAATTTTTATGGTACTTTCTTAAAACCTAGCATAACCCTTCCTTATGTCATCCATTGCTAACTCGCCTCGTAATCGTGGAGCTTGTTTTGACATTGTAACATGGTGTACCGAAAATATATTTCAATTGTTCAACTAAATTGTGTCGTTGGTTGAAAGAAATTGCCAACTGACAATAAACCCGCCACTGAAGTAATATGTATACAAAAAGTAAATATAGTAACAAGCTGTTTAATCTTTGTAAAAAGCTAAACAGTTAATAAACAGTCAACAAAAATTAAAAATGATCTTGCGCTCTTCGAGTGATAACTGTATCCCCGCCATTTTTATCCTGGCTGTCACATGGTGATATATGTAACGACGTCTTTTAAAATAACGTCGTAGGAACTGCAAAAAGTTGCTATAAATTTAATGTGTATTAAATTTGTTCCCCTGAAATAAATTGAACTTTTGTGCAAAAGTTAAGTTTAAAAATAAATTATTTTATGGTTTTTGTAGAAATTCGTATTTATTTTTAATGAAATTTAAATTAATTTTTTTTTTAATAAATATTATTATTAAGTTCTGCGGGTTAAGTGTTATGTAAGGCCATTTTCAAACAGTGCATACACCACGCATAATCGACCTATTTATGGTTACCCCTTCCCCCTATGGATAATTAGATGTTTTCGGTGAAGCCCTGTATTAAGATTATTTTTCCTAGGCATTTATCATTAAATATTCCACGGGTTATAAAATTCTATGTTATTCTTAATTATATAAATTCGCCATTTTCTGTAAATGATTAACTTAGTTATTTTTAACGTGCCTCTATTTAGATGTTATTTATTCACACTAATGAGATTATTACATTAAATATTATATTAATTAGTGGCTTTGATTTTGGGTTTCTTAAACATATTTTTAAGTGGAGAGAAAATATTTTTTTTGTTGACTATTAAATAGAGTTATATTTGGAACATGTTCCGCCGGACAGGGAAGGTCCGAAGTCCGCAGGAAATCCATTTGCACGGCACGGGTCTAAATCGTGCAATCCGAGATGATGAATATGTTTTCAAAGTTATCAAATCAAACAAATCTAAACAAACCTTTCATTTGTGCGTTTATTGATTTCAACTTGTTCAAGTAAATTATACAAATTATAAAACCTTTGGTTTCTATATGAAAAGGTGTTGGCGCGTTATTACCGAGCGGGACATCATTTTTATTTAATAAATGTGCTGCAAATTTTTATTTTAAATTTTTATTTTTGTAATAGCGTATATCTTCTGTGAATCTAGTTGAAAAAGTCTTTCCTGTTTGCCCAATATTTGTGGCATTGCAGTATTTATGATCACACGTTAATTTATACATGCCATTTACCTGCAGAACTTAAAAATAATATTTATTGAAATGTAATTTATTTAAATTTTCCTTTAAAATAAATTATTTATTTATTTTTGTATACCTACGGTACAAAAAAAAAAAATTTTAGAAAAAGAAAGTGTGAAGAATATAAGATTAAACATAATTTAGAAAAAAGTAACCCATAAAAACCAAGTTTTTATCATACTTCCTTTCTTTGTTAAATATCACAACAATTAAAGACGAATTAAAACATATAACATAACACCAAACTTACATTAATTTAATTTATTTCTAAAATGTCAGATGTTTTGAGCTTTGATAAGACACTTCATGCTTTGAAGATTAAATTCTAAAAACATTTGTCAGTCAATTTAGATTTTCGACATTCGTAGTGAAGTACCTATTATGTATACCGACGGAGTGATTCAATTTTAGAAAATATTCCGCGACGTTATCGGGCCGCCGTTGCTAATCAAACTTTTCTAATGATTCCAATTTGAAAAAACCAATAAAATTTCTAAATTTTCCGAAATTATACTATAATTATTAATTTTTTTTTACGAAAATTCGATAGATCTTTTTGATCGTCGCCACGAGTCTACTTGCCAAGTTTCAGCTCGGTCACGGGAATCACGGGATCAAGATCAAGATCACGGGAAAAGGGTCAAAAATCGATCCAAAGTTTTTTTTAACGGCAAGCCGGCAAGCAAGCAAGCAGACGCCACGAGTTAATATAAAGGAAGTAAAAAGGAGGTGGGAGGTTTATAAGATTAAAAATAGATAATAATTTGTTTGTGAATACATGGATTAAAATAGCGATTATCTAAATATCCTGGTACATTTCGTTTGGCCCGAACCAGTTTCCTGATAAATCCAGCATCCAGATACCCCGCCCGAGCAAGGAGTGTGACGTCAGTAACAATGGGCCAATTAGGCGACCCTGATCAGATCGGATGACTCGGCATTAATTGGACGGAGCAAGGCACGGCGATGGATCATCACACGTGATTGATCGTCTCCATCCCTCCCGGCCGCCCCGCCGCTGCACCCGCTGGGGTTGGTCAAGTTACCGCATGCAGGCGACTATTAATCTCGTGCGTGAACAGCTTCCACCCCCATCATCGTGTACTATCAATAACAACTCTAGGTTATGAAAATTATTTCAGATGAATAGCGACGCGACTACATTTTTCAAATTATAAAAGAATAATGTAAATACAAGAATAATATATAATGATAAGAATAAATATGCAATGAATCAATTATGACGGAATTTTTATTTTTGGATTTCAACTTTGCATTAATATAATAAGGGACCCGGAATCACAATTCCTATTTACAACGCATTAAAAATATGAAAAAAAAGCAAGGTATGTCTATATCTATGATTGCCAGATCACCATCGAAATATAAACTTTGATGTGTTCTCATCATACTAATTTTGAAAACATCTCAATGAGAGAGATAGAAGAGGTTAAGTGTGTGTAATAAACATGTGTAGGTAGTACATATTTCATACTGAATATATAAAAAAATATAATTTTTTGATGTTATTTTTCTAGATAAAAACATGTTTTCAAGCGAAGTCATTTAATATAAAATTAACACCATTTGGCAGATCATCCCTTTCGTTTTTCCTCAATTATATAGAAGCAAGCTATTATTTTTAGCCTTGATATACAAGAATTCAAACCTTTGAAAAAATAGTAAATTATAAAATACAACTTCTTCTAGATTTGTTCTGGTAGAAAACTTCTACTTTTGGGACATCGAGATCCAACAGTCCTATCTATTAGGCAGTCTTCCAGAAAGACGATGGCCAGATAGGATTTAAGGTAAGGGATTCTGGAGTTATCGATTATGTTTATAATGTTTCTTGCTCTGTTCCATCACACAATATTTCGGTGTCACAGATCTGTCTTATTTCTTCTTGTTCTCCCACTGATTGTCATTAAAATTTTCTTATACAATGTTCTTAGCAGATTTTTTGTTCTGGTTGTGTCAGTTTTTATTTTTACACCATAGGTCATGATTGGCTTAACACATGTCTTTTATATACGTACTTTGTTTTCTAAGCATATGTTAATTGCTCCAAATGGTATTCATCATTATTAAAAATGCTAACGTTAGAAAATCAACATTTATTATAACAAGAAAATAACAATTTTAATTTAAATGCGATGGCGTGAAAAGTACATAGAAATAATGAAAATGTATAAAATGTGCATTGCCATTTTCATTATATTCAAGAGTAACTTTCGTCGCAGCAGATGGGGCAAAGTTGTTGTTGCCCGTACAAACGTGACTTTATAGATAAGCAGTGTTAATTAATACCCCTGTGTAAATAATGTTAGCGTATACTTCCTGCTCTGAATGTTCCGAGGAGCTTGTCAAAAGTTCTCACACGTTAATTACACTTTTAGTTTCCCCGCCAAATCGGGGCTTCCGACTATATCAGTTCAAGTCCTATAAGCTCCAACTAAAGCGAGAGCGAAGTAAACGAAAAATTTCTGTGGACAAAATTTTGAAGAAAAACATTTTATTTAACCTTTTAAATGCCACGAGTGCGAACACACTAAAACTCGCAACACCAAGCCATAAGAATAATAACAAGCATTTTGGACCTTACCGAGACAGGAAAGTCCTCATTTTAAATGTAGTTAGTTGGTCATATATATGGAAATTAAAACAATTGT
This sequence comes from Agrypnia vestita, assembly GCA_016648135.1. Classification (NCBI taxonomy): domain Eukaryota; kingdom Metazoa; phylum Arthropoda; class Insecta; order Trichoptera; family Phryganeidae; genus Agrypnia; species Agrypnia vestita. Next base: position 3,653 of record JADDOH010010038.1, on the reverse strand, counting down.
TTTTTAAGTTCTACCTTTTTAATTTTCTGCGACGCGTTTCGCCTAGTGAGGGCATTATCAATCTAAATATTTAACATTCAACAACTTGTATATTTATATTAAAATCATTAAAAAGAGATGCTATATAATGTTAAGAATTAATTAAGGTTTTTGGATTTCTGCACGATTCAAAGAAACAGTTGTGCAAACTTACCTCTGAAACAATATATTAATTAGTTGATATTCAAAAGGTTAAAATCGTCACTAAGATTAATCAATATTCAGTCAGTTAAAAACAAAGAAAATAATAAATAATGGATAAAATCACATTCTCTAATCCCCCCTCATTATTGATGGCCAAAAAATCTCTCCCTAATTCATAAACCCGACGGTCATTGTGAAACTGCAGTAGTGATAAAATAACTCGATATGTGTATAGTTCAAAACTTAGTTCATGTAAAAATAAATATAAATTTTCTTTAGTTTATCGTTCACTGAATTTAAATGGACTTTTGACAGCATGCGAAAGCAATACAGAATAAGTTTTATCATGGGTTGTGGCTGCGGGAGGCAAAAAATAAAGGAAATTAATTAGAGATTTATTAATTAGTGATTATTATTTGACAAAGTCACTTAAAAGGAATTAAACTGGAAGTTTTTCTTTATATAACTCTATTTCGTTAGCTATCACTTATATAAGAATATTGATGGAAATTTTTTTTTTTACTTTGTAATGTCTAAAAAGACCAAGATTTTTCCCATTAAGTTTCTAATTTTTTCCCATGATGTTTATAATTTTAATGACCAAACTTTCTAAATAAAGTTGTGTTTTAATTCAATGTTAATTATATGTAGATATTTATTTAAAAAAAATATTCTAGTAATAATAATTGTTATTATTATTTTTTGTTTACTTTCTATGGTAATTTTTACCAGGTAGCGACGCTCCGTGTTAGATCTAGGGGCGTGATTTCTGCTCTGTTAAGGATGCCCTCCTAAAATACTCAAATTGTGGTGTATTCAGACAGGCAACTTATTGGAAGTACAAGGTGGCACTGCTGTAAAAGAAGAGAGCGTTAGCTCCATCTCTCTCTTATTTTAACTGGCGCGCAGTTAGCACAGGGTTTTGTTAGATTCAGTCTACACATATTGATTTGGAAAAAACTCATTAATGTCGGTACAAAGTCGGTTTTGAAGAAGACCTGGATTTAAAAAATGATTTTCAAACACAGAATTTTTTTTATATCTGAGGCATCTTGTGGATAAATGTGCATTTATTCTTGTATTTAAATGACATGCTATTTAACCAATTTAAAATAAATACGAAACAGTATTTACAAATGACATCAACAAAATGCTTTACTCAATTAAGCGGCTTCGTGACTAGTACCAGACCATTACAGGATAGTGCAACGAACATTTCTAGAGTTTCAAATTATTTATGTGCATGCACAGTAATGAAGTTGAATAATGTTACCGATCCTAATAGGAATGTCTACTACAGCTCGCGTTGAGCTCACATGTATATGGATCAATTTGAAAGTCCTTCAAACAATGCATCTGCTGTATTGTAAATTTAGGAGTTAAACAAAACACCAAAACTCCTATTTACTCAACATTTTAAAAATGAACTCATAAAAACATAGTTTTTATTATAAATCCTTAATATGCGAGGTCTCGGTTTCAGCTTGTTTACAGTTTGATTACGCTAGATGAACTCAGAAATTAAATTCACTGAATTGTTTAAGAAACAACAATTTCTCAGAATTCGCCAACCATACAATTAATACCAACCATTCTTTTGATAATCACAGACTAAAACTACTGCGCTCACAGTTTGGAAACCGTTGAAATTAAAAAAAACTTAAATTCAGAGATAAAACTCATAAAAAACATCACATTCTTACAAAAGTCTCCACTGCTCAGCATCTTTCCCTTGAAGACCACACAAAAAAATTACCCACAATGCTCCGCGACCCGTTAACATTTCCTTAATTTCTGTATTTAGGTAAGTTATAAATAACACCTAATGATGAAAGGGACTGCTCTTCTCGAAACTATAGTCGTGTTAAATTAACTCAACGTGTGTGCATTACAAAGTTTATATTTAGTGTAAATTAAAATAATCTCTGAAACTCTTAAAAAATATTATGCTACTCCAACACATTGTTGTATAGATGTCCTATTAGGTTTAATTAATAGATAATTTGTATTAAGTATCCATTCTGAAGTCACACGTACATATTTTTTCACTTATTCCAATTTACAATAAACAAAATCATTTTACAGAATATCTACCAGCTTTTATTTTGTAGCAATTTTAAATAAAGAGATAAATTCTAGTGTCTATGATTTTAATAATTTTAGAATTGTACCAGAAAGTAGTTAAGTACTTGCCCAAACATCTGAGATAAATTTGTATTTTTTGTAAGCATGTGTATATGTGTAGATGTAAAAACAAATGGATGTAAAAACATTGTCATCAACATCAAGTCGATATGCAAAATTTCAGCTTGATTACATAATTTTCACATTCAAGATTTTTCCATAAGAAATCAAGACCGCCGGAGTATTTAATACAAAGTGTTTTTAAAAAAAGTAGCCCACAAAAAGCAAGTTTTTATTATACTCCCTTTCTTTGTAAAATATAACAACAATTAAAGACGAATTAAAACATATAACATAACACTAAACTTACAGTAATTTAATATATTTCTAAAATGTCAGATGTTTTGAGCTTTGATAAGACACTTCATTCTTTGAAGATTAAATTCTACAAACATTTGTCAGTCAATTTAGATTTTCGACATTCGTAGTGAAGTACCTATTAAGAATACCGACGGAGTAATTCAAATTTAGAAAATATTCCGCGACGTTATCGGGCCGCTTCTATGCTAGTAATCAAACTTTTCTAATGATTCCAATTTGAAAAAAACCAATAAAATTTCTAAAAATCCTAAATTATACAATAATTATTAATTTCTTTTAACGAAAATTTGATAGATCTTTTTGATCGTCGGCACGAGTCTACTTGCCAAGTTTCAACTCAAAAAATTTTCACCCGGCAAGCCGGCAAGCAAGCAGACGCCACGAGTTAAAAGAAAGGAAGTAAAAATATATATATATTTATGGTTAGCACTAGGAAAAAAATAACAGCAACATAAATAAAATACAAATGAAAGCGCTTTATGTTTTAGCTAAATATACAGACTAAATATTTCACATATTTTCTGGGTAACGATGACAGGCTTTTATCGGTGGTAATAAATAAAGTAGTTTGTATCTTGGAGTTATACCAAGATACAAACTATTTTATTAGAGTTAATGTTAATATATTTTCATGATCACGCGACTAGATTTTTATCGATGTGTACAAATAAAGCGGTTTGCATCATGGCTAAATATACAGATTGAAAAATAAATTAAAACATCTCGCAGCCGGGAGAATTTGAATACTCTCAGAGATAAATTAATATGCCTTAACCAGCTCAGCTAAGGTCGTTTATGAAAGGTGTGTGAATATAATAAATAGTTTTTTAAAAAATAGTAAATTAAAAAAATCAAAAACCCGTCTGCGTAAAAAGTGAAATTTAAATAAAAACTGAAAAGAATGAAACAATTCCAGTAGCCTAAAATTCTGTTAAGTGATATTAAATAACTACGCCATTGAACTA